>JAMKCH010003571.1:0-36453 GCA_023653785.1 Ophioderma brevispina | reverse complement strand
AGCGAACTGTTGAAATCATAGTATCGTAATCCAAACTCGGCTGAAAATCCCACAAACAACGATGCCAGTGCAGTGCTGCAGCTGCTGCTATGGTCTCATTGTTATTCGGTAACGCAATTGAAAAGACGAGTGACGCTGCACATGCAGACGAATTTCCGTTTAGCGGATCGTCTTGGCTAGTTTGTTTTCGTGATTGCCCAAAATCTTCGCGGGGGGGGGGGGGGGCTGTTTTTCCATATACTGGCGACGATTAGTCATTCAAGCCGATATCAAAGACGCGATGCAATGACGCAATATTACTGGATTAAGATTTATCTATGAAGCGTGACCTTTGTACATGCACACGCACAAAATAAACCGTCTCTGACAATACGGATTTGCATAAGTGGTTCGGCCCATCAAGTTGTATGAAATGCAGACTGAACAAGACGCGCGCCTCGCTGTTAGCGATTCGTGGAAATTAGCAATTGTAATTATGGGAGGAGATTCGTGTGTGGTGTTGACTTGTGAACGGTAGAAATTCGTAAGCGGGGGTGATTTATACACAAAATAAATGTATTGAATAGATTACTGAAACTTTCCATTTACAGTTTTGCATGAGCGCCGGCCTAAGGCCTTTGAGTGGGTGGGGGTCGAGAGATTTTGCATGGGCGCCGTGGTAAGACCCAGGGGGTATAGATTTAATATACCGGGGATGTACCTCGGAAATAGCCGAGCGTTTTGAACAAGACTAGCACAAACTTAACTCACTTTAACTCACTTTAATATTATGCCCCACCCGAAAATATATGTATCTCTCCTTTGCCAAAAAAATGCATATTTGCATGTTTCGTTTTGTTTGTTTGTTTTTAGTTTTTGATTTTGTTATTTTTTATTCGTTTGTCCTTTTTTTTCAAGCGGAAATTGGGGTAAAATAGCACCTATCGAAGGATACATCACACCGGTAAATATGAAACTTTCATTTGATACTGTAGAATACTGGGAGGCGTAAGCCGAGCAGTTTTTTTACGAGGCTATTCTCCTACTCAGATCCATGTATTTTGGTAACAATTGCATGCACACACCAATTTGTATAACTGTAGATTCATATCGTATCCAGAATTACGTAATTGAATTGCTACACACCCGCTTTTGTATACCTGTAGATTCGTAACCTCCTTTTGTCTCACATACAAAATTCTTAAACACACGACACTTGTATACCTGTAGCTATAACACTTTTGGGGGAATGCAAACTTCTTAGACATACAGCTGTTATTTGTATACCTGTAGATTCGTTCATGATATTGATTGTTTATTCAAGTTATTCAAGCGGACACAGCTATAGTTAGTAAAAATAACATGATATTATTTACCTGAAGATTCGTAAATCT
The DNA here is from genome assembly GCA_023653785.1 of Ophioderma brevispina. NCBI lineage: Eukaryota > Metazoa > Echinodermata > Ophiuroidea > Amphilepidida > Ophiodermatidae > Ophioderma > Ophioderma brevispina. The sequence goes on along the minus strand of JAMKCH010003571.1, from coordinate 35,080 downwards.
CTTTTTCGTAAACAGATTTCTTAAACACCTGTCATTCGTATGCCTGTAGATTCGTAACGCTCTTTCTTTTTTGTATAAAACTTCATAGAGAGCTGTTATATGTATAACTGTATACTCGTTCATGATATTGATTATTCAAAAAACCACAGGCAGCAAAATCAAACAAGCGCTGAAATCGCCTATATACGTGCACAGGTACGTCTCAGTTAGCTCCCCACAGGTTGCACGTTATCATGGAATTAAAAACTAAACATGCTTTCGGATGCACTTGCGAGGGAGGAATGGATTTACTGAAGGATTAATACCAGGAAGAGCCCCAAGAGCACCGATATGAATGCATAAACTAAGCACGCAGCTAACTGCAGATTAACACACATTATAGGTATAACGACCGATTCCTGAAGGTTCTTACAGGACAAGTTTCAAAGGTGAAGGATAGATTTCAAATAGCAGGTGCCCCTTAAAAATGTGAAAATTCTGCTTTTTGCACTGGTGTAAAGTTTTCTATCAAAAATATCCCCATCTGAAAGGATTAAGCTGAGAACTGCTTCTTTGGTACAAAAATTGTTAAGTTTTTAATTTCGTATAGGAGCAAATAGGAATTTCAGCCTATTATTTCTATTGAAATGTTTGTTTTTATTTAGGTTATTGTTGTGGTTTTGTTGTTTTATAAATCAGATTGTTTTTAAGGTAGCTGAATCTATTGAGTGTCTATACTATATGATATTTGACATATCACAGAAAGGTATTTGTGACATGAAATATCTCGTTGCACCTTTAATTTGCAATTGTCCTATTCCCCCGAAATGTCAAGATAAACAGGCTTAGATTGTACGTCATCTACTTATTTTAAACCAAAACTTGTATCAGGGTTTCATTGCATTGCTATTTCAAAACGAAAAGTTTCCCAGTGTTTTATCGGCAAATTAAAAAAAAATGTCTATAAAATGAGCCAAAGGCCATACAAGAAACAAATATTCCACATAGGTTTTTGACTAAAATACCAGACGCTTATTGCACAATTCGGCCAAAATGTTCTAATGCTCTCACTTGATTTTAGGTATTTTTCTGTTGCTTGTGTACCATTGCAATTCAACTGTGCGGAATGTCATTGTCAAGATCAGTCCATTTCATTAATTGTAGATTGTTTTTACGAATTGACAGTTTTGTGTATGAATCTACAGTCAACGGTAGGTTCGTACAGAAAAGTGTCAACTCTTGATAATAATATACAGTTTAGTGAATAGGCTGACGTCATAACAATGGTTTATTTAGTTAGCCATTTTGTACAAATCTATTAATTGCCAGAGTGTGAAGGCACTTCATAAAGGAGACATTGTTGGCGTATCTATTGTTTACATCGTGTGTTTAACAACCCGTCGTATAACCGTCGTATGTGACAAATTTTAACATACGACAGATTGTGTCAATACCAGGACGCACAACACCTGTTTTCTTCTGCAATGTGTTAATTGGATTACCGTTAAAAGCCTACGACAAACATTGTAGCATTGGGTTTAAAATTTCCACTACTTTAGGCATGTTAATTAACTAGATGCAAATAATTTATTTTCTTGCCAAATATAATCCTTGATATTTATTATTTATATTTCCTGTTTGGAAAGCTCTACAACCATTGAAAAAATCCAGAATGAAATTCATTATTTATTTGACATTTTCTACAACTTGGGGCCATACACAACTAATATACATTGCATTATAAGTCGAATCTACTAGTACTCTTCTGTCACACAATTAGCGCAATTTATCTAATGTATCCAAATGAAACCGATATTGTATGATTAGCGTCTTTCTTCTGCAAAATACAGTTTATATGAGAAAATATCTCTCCCACATACCATAGATTAATTAAGCAGTGACAAAGATCTAATAATTATATCACTGCTAGCGCATACATGGTTAATTGATTTTTACTTCTATGGAGAATAAAATATCGCTCTAAAATGGATTAAAATATATATAATTTAACAGTTGTATGAATTTTTGTTAAGCGTGACGATGATGACGGTGATGGAAAAATATGACGAACAAGCTGTCACATTGTACTAAGAACATCCAATTGATATCAGCTCCAATTTAGATACACCGTCTGATCATATTACCCTAATAGCTTGATAGAATTTCCATCAATTCCATCAAGTTGTAGTAAATGGTGAACAGAAATTCTGAAAATGGGATAACTTCTGAGTGCGAGGTGAATTTCAGCTAGTGCCATCGGTATCTTAAAGGCCATTTATCGTTAAGAAACAGTAAACAAATGTTGCATGAGGAAGATGATTACGACAATTAGTATTATAATTCAATATAAAAAAAGAAAGAAAGGAGATCAGCATTGAAAATTTTAACAAGAATGGCTTGATAATAAATAAGAAAATAAAATATACATAAATGAATGAAATTGAAATCATAGTATTTGGATTTCATGAAAACACAAATCGCAATACACTCCAATCAAGCTTAAGGATTAATATTTAAGAAATAAAGGGTGATGCAGTATCCTTTATGAGCGAATAATGTGTCCGATGTCGGAACAAAATAAATAATGGACGAGGCGCAGCCGAGTCCATTATTTTATTTTTTTCCGGCCGAGGATACATTATGAGCCCATAAATAATACTGCAAACCCTTTATTTCTATTATATTGCCGAAACAGTGTGATATACTGAGAAAATGCATTCGCGACCCATTATTGCAGAATAATGGGCTGTAAACTGACCAATCAGAAAGCCGGATTTTCAATTATGGGCAGCAGAGGTAATAGAAATTACAATACTGGGGCTAAATCATTATTTTGGCACTAAAACGCTTTGTGTACCAATGTTAGCGACTATAGGATGTTTCCTGTAGTACTCATTTTCGCATTTTACTACCCCCCTTTTCAATCGACACATCAGTGATAATCTGCAAGACGTTGTATGAAAATACCTTCTGGCAGTAATATTATGGAAAGTTGAGGTAAGAGGTAAGTGTTAAAGCAAATCATTTTTCACGCACACCATTTTGGACCATAGACCGGTCATTTTGTTTTGTACTCCTCCGTCACCAGAATGATGCACTAAAGTATTAGTTTAGAGGGTTGAGAAGAGGACCATAAATAATATATGTAGCAATGAATCGTTATTTTTTTTCCATCGAAGATGGAATACAGTCGGAGTGGATAAAAGCCAACAACATTGCAAGCTACCCTAGCATGTTGTTCATCAAACAAAATGATTGGCAGAAGATCACAGTCGTCAACATAGTTGGGTGTTGTCTCTTCTAGCAGTACAAAGTCACCGGTTCCAATTATGTTAAGAATGAGGACATGGTACTATTGCCTACGACCTAGGAAATTCATTTAGCATTTCAAGCCATCTATGAAAACAAAAACTTTTGATTGGATACAGCCCACTTATCACATTGGATAACTTCTCAGTTCATGGAAAGGTATGGGATCTGACCCATGGTCGCGTGAGAGTTACCATTATGTGTAACATGCCCGATAACCCACACTATGATTACAATATGTTCAGCACCCAGGGCACAGTTCAGTGGGTTGTACTTGTACATTGACATGACTGATCTTGTGTATTTCTAGGTATCATAATATCAGACAACTAAACTCGGGGGTGTGTTTTCAATACACTGTGAATGAAAGTTTATTGACTGTGGCCCAGTAGTTGATACTTCATGCCTCGAATGCAATGTTTTTTAAACCTGTTTCCATAAAGTTTTGAATTTTGTAATATTGGTGCAATGGCATTGGTAAACATATTTAGGATCTTTTGATTGATAAACTACCCACATGTTCAACATACGTTGGCTGAACAGTCATAACAACAAACCAAGGGGCACTCACCTATGAAATGGCTTGGCTGTAAGGCTAGCGTTCCAAAAAAAAACGGGTATTTCCAAATTAAAGGTTGATGCAAGTAAATTGATTGCCTGACTATAATACTGTGGTGTATATATCTCTCTAATACGAGAGTTTTCCTATGATACTCAAGTATTACACTAATTATATCGTACTACCATCCTCGCTAAGCGAGGGTTGTCTTTTAAAAGACTATTCTTTTAAGACCTAAGTGCATTAGTTCCTTTGACTATAGCCATTGGTTGGGAAGTCGGGGCACACTATTATTTCCTGTCGCGAAAGCGGTCCATTTTCATCGTGTATTTTCTCGCACGTTTTCACTAAAATACACTAATTGTTTGGAGTTAAGCATAACAATTGATTATTCAGAACAAAAAAATAGCGATTTGAAAAACAAAAAATCTGGATCATCTTTCGAATATTTAGCTACCATTCATGTGTATTTTAGTAGAAACGGATTCAATCAGGATCCTTTTGATTGTTTGTAACATTTATTTATGAACATTATTATTTTAAGTATCTTTTGTATAGAATAGTACACTGTCTAATACATGGTACCAACAAGAGTCCAACGTCAATAATGCCGATTGTTTTTTTTTCACTGAACTCCAGTTGGGCCGTTGGTGAAACTAGGGGGTCCAAGTTGACCCATCCCTATTTTTTAACCATGTTTTTTTCTGAAATGAATGTAGGATCGTAGTATTTTTAAATCAAAGTTGCGCAACTTAAATTCTTAAATTAAGCATATTAGCACATTTTTGAAGAGCCCCCCAAGGTTCAAAATTTGAATTTTTTGCACGTTACGTTTTGTAATTTGTCTAGGAAACTAAACATGCGAACGAGACTTCATAAAACCTGCGTATGTAATCACAAATACATTTTTAATTACGAATTTGGGAATCCCAGATTGGACTTAACGGCAAGCTGGAAAGACTACGTTTAATGTCGTACCATGATGCCTTTGCACCCGTCGAATAATAACCTCTAACTAGCTTGCCTGAACTCTTAAAACAACGAAGGGAATGACGTAGACCGTACATGACACTCTTTTCTCGGCTATTTCCCATTGGATGCCGGTTTCCAGCAGGCCGTTGAATTATTAATCGGGATCCCCGATAATATTATTCTAGTACAAAATTCCTCGTTGTGTGACACATAGACATTTTCGAGTTAACCATTCACAGATATATGCAACTGTGCAAAAAAGCTATTTTTTGTCAAAAAATAACAAATTTTTGAAAAAAATTGGGGCCCTCTTCAAAAAATGTGCTAATATTGATTTAATTACACAGATCGCGAAAAAAAAATCAATCCTGATCCTGGATTCACATGTCCCCACATCATGCCCTTAAGTGTTATTCTTTCGTCTTGTTTTTTCTTTTTCCAAACAGTGCGTGCTTCAATCAGATCAATTAGTTGTCGCGCATTAACATTAATCAATTGCTTCATGAATAATCTATATGTGGTACATACGGCATTTGTCGGGGGTGAGTGGATAAGGGAAAGTAGAGCTGGCTCAAAGCCTTCGTAATTGCAATGAAAGGTGGCAAAAATCTGACCTTTTTACGCTAGGTAAACATATTAAAGGATAAAACAATAATAAAACATTTAATAAAGCGTCCTATGTCTTCAAACATTTTGCCATTTTTGCGACACGAGTTGTTTGCTGTAAATGCTCAGTGATCTAACGTAAGCTTTAAATTCTACGTTAGTCATACCCTCGTCTTACCAGTGAACTTTGCTCGGGTGCGCTAAAATGCTAACGCTTTCGAAAAAACTTCTAGGTAATCGTTCTTTCTCCTTTCCGGTCATTTAAGCGAACAAAAATGTGAAGGTATCACCTTCACCGGGGTTAGTCGAAGGGTAGGGGTTTTGGTTGCCACCCAAGTATATTTTATGGTGTCATTTATTTGAAAATATATGATCATTAATGGCTCTAACACTCTATGTTATGTGGTACCCCCCACCCCCCCCCCCCATTGGTAAACCGTGTTACAAAAAAAAAAAACAACAAAAGGTTTTGATAGACGATGGTTTAAATAACATTTAATTGGTACTCTAACTGAACTCCGGGTTATCCATCATTTTAAAGGATCAAACTGTAGCCTTGTAGGGTGTTTTTTGTTTTTTTTTTTTTGCAGAAAGGAGTGTAAAATGTTAATGACAATTACTTAAATCGGTTGTTTCTGTTACCAGAAATGGGTTTAGGTAAGAACATGGAAAAATAGAACTGGTGGTAACCACATGTTCGTTAATGAGGGTTAAATATTTTGATTCCTAGAAGAAATTATTGGCTTATTTATGGTGTGAACTCCCTCGAAACCACACGTCTTTGAAATTTAGTTCATTTTTTGTTGATGAATGTGTATTTTGGGAACAGTCTAAATTCATCAGGGAGAAATGCTTTCAACGGCAGCACTTGAAAATAAAATCAAAAAGGCAAACAATGGAGTGAAATAGAAAGAATATTGAGAACATAGGTCATGGTTGGTGTGCGATTGACGTCGCCAAAATGTTCGGGTTATGGACCACTGGTTAGCGTGTGTTTTGGTTGGGTCCCTTAGGACAAACTGCAATTGAAATGAGAAAATCGTTATTTCAAATACCGTATTACTTAAATACATTAGGGATTAAATTTGATTAAATTAGAGTTCCAACACCACACTTAGGCTCACTAAGGCTCTCCCGCCGTGGTTTTGATTTTTTAGGGACTCGCAACATTTGTAATTGTTGCAGTCTCACCTTTCGATCCTATCTTATGTATTTTCTGCTCCATTTGTTCCGTCGCGTTCAGAATATAATTTAGATCCCATAGTTTTGCAGCAACCCTGAGGATTACGTGGAATTACCCGTATTGGGGCGTTCAACATACCCGTTAAATAGTAAAATGAATACTCAAGTTAAATGAATATGCAAGTTATTAATTACATATAATCCTTAAAGGTGTATTTCGTGATTCTAGCACCTTCTGTTTGGTTATGTTTCAATATGCAGTATATACAGGGTATCCAAAAAAAGTGGTGCAAGCAGATAAACTCCGATTTCTGAAAAACTGCTGAAGCTGTGATTTTCATTATTATTATGGAGGATATTAATTATATTCTTCTGTATAAATTGTGCAAATCACATGACAATCTGTCCACGTAAACCAGAGATATAAACGATTATTAATGAATATCTGTTTTTCACCCATTCCAATGGGATTTACACAGTTAGTGATTATCGGTACATCAGATAGATTTGTGGCTCAATCGCGTGCATTGACTAAATGATAACCTCAGAACAGAACCTGAAGGTGATATGCTACTAAATTAATACAGTGCTGTATTTGAACAAATATCTTACATAATCTCTAACAATAATAACTTTTAGCTGACAGCCTGGCAATACTCATTCTAAAGGGGTAGTGCATGTAAATGCAGCAGAGTTTAAGAAAGTAATGGATGTTTATGACATTTTAGATTCAAGTCAATTTTAAAGTAACAAAATTAATAAATGTGTGATCCTCTTAGCTTAGTTCAGTGAAAATGAATGTTACATTCTTCCAATTGTGTTATTTATAAAAACCTTCACAAAGATGAGAAACGTCAAGAAAAACGTGCTTGTATATGTTGCATGTTGTGTCATTGCACATTTAGGTCTGGTTAAAATGTGGCAGGCAAACAGGCCATGTCAAGCAAAGGACTTTCACATCACTAAGATATTTTTGTTTCTTTTCTTGCAAAATGAAATGTGACTATGATAGTCAAACACATGTGCCACTTAGTTTACAAGTTTATATATTTAGCAAAAATGCTATATATTTATCATGGAAACTGCGCAGGTAGAGATAACAAATACGACATAAGTTTGTGCTGATCATAATTATTTAGAATGCCACTGAATTTTTTATTGCTACCTCGGCCTATAATCGGGAGAAAGTCTGTAAGATCTGCCTGAGGATTGGTGACAATGTTATTCAGCAGTCAGCAAAGATTAAGAACCTTGGCGTTGTTTTTGATCAATCGTTATCCATGACTGATCATGTGAAATCTGTGGTCAAGTCGGCAAATTTCCATCTCAGGTGTATTTACAGGATTCGCTGTTATATAACAGTTGATAGTTGCCATCATCTTGTCCGCGCACTGATTTTGTCGCGTCTTGATTACGCTAATGCACTCTTACTCGGAATTTCGGTCGACGACCGGAAGCGATTGCAAAAAGTCCAAAATAGAGCGGCGAGAATAGTGTTCAAGGCTGGAAGGCTCCATCCGTCAGCGCCTTTGCTTAAACATCTCCATTGGCTGCCATTGGAACAGAGAATTATGTGTAAAATTCTTCTTTATGTTTTTAAAGCTGTGAATGGCCTAGTTCCGTCTTATCATATCGAGCATCGGAGATCGCATAGATACAACTTGCGCATGGACGATGATACACTTCTTTTGCATATTCATAGGACCATCAGGGGTTATGGTGATAAATCGTTCTATGCCGCTGCTCCTAGACTTTGGAATACGGTCCCTTCATTAGAATGGGAATATCAAGTTTCCTGTTGCCGCTATTCGTGTATGTCGTCAACATATTAAAGTGATAAGTCTTTCATGTTAAACACCGCCCTTTTAAGAGCACATGCGCGTTATCGGTATTTTATTATAGCCCTTTTCAACATGCAATGCGATAAAATTAAGTTACCAAAAACAATAGGAATCAACATGCATCAACTATGATCCAGTAAAATGTACAAATGTTCTTGAGTTTAATAAATTTAATGGATTTTAATCGATAAACAAAATAATACTGCTTATAGATTTACAGTAAAGATGTTGGCTAATAGAGATATACTACCAAAACAAGGCTGAATAGCTCAATTGGTAGTGCACTGACTTCGCAATACAGAGGTCGCCGGTTTAAATCCAGTTTTGAGTAATTATGTATTCATGTAGTCGATTTTCATGAAAACATGGATTTCCAGATATTTTGTGTTATTGGTTAATAAGACTTTTAAACAGTGTTTATTGGAACAAAACAGCAACATTTTGATAGGAGCCGTTGAGTTGCATTTGAGCACATATAGTTTTCTTTTCTATGAGATATTTGCCTTCACACATCGAAAAAATAGAAGAAAATTAATATCCGAAACCCAACATCAAAATAACAAAAACATAAAAAAAAAAAACTTAGCAGCTTGAATTCTTCCGAATATCAATGTTTCTTCTTGCCAAACATGTGTAGAAATTTTGTAATGATGTGTTTCCTTTTATTCTCAATTTATTTTTATATTTTAAATACAACCATAATGTCCGTGAAAACCTTGTTTATTACATTATCCCTCAAAAACAAATCTATGTTTGGTAAACCTTCCATTAAGATATTGATTTGCATCCAGATTATTGAAGTCCCAACTGAGAAATTAAGCAGCAGCTTAAAGATTCCTGTTTACCTTGACATGGCTTGAGAGACCAGTGGAGGTGAGTAGTTGCAGCAAGTCGTAATCCACAGACCCCTCAAGCATGCTAGCTCTAAGACTATAAGAATTCGGGACCCATGTACTTTGTGTTTATCCTAGAATGGCAATAAAAAAGTGTTCATTTGGTACAATCTCCCATAGTTTAATAACCTCACAGATTATAGCAAGGACAATTTGGTGCAAACATGATCTATGAGGTATACCATCAAGTGTTGGATTTTTAGCCAATTCAATTTTAAATTTAATACCATATTGGTGGTGAATAACTTCTACACAGTCCACCAATCCTTAGGCCCAAAAAAAAAATTTGTGGTTGCCCTCCCCAGCTTAAAATCGGGAAGGTCGGGTCGGTCGTTTTTTTTTTTTTTTTAATTTTAAACTCTATTCCAGAAAGTGATTGCTATTCATGTAAAATCCAGCTAAATACGTAATAGGAGCATTCAAAATGTCTATTAGAAAATGTTTCTTGTAACTGAAAACTTTAATTTTTGAAAAAGTCTCTTCAATGTTGGTTGTTTAGACGTTTGACAATTTAAACACGTCGCCGAAATCCCAGGTCCCGCAGTACACTAATTGCCTCAGATGCGCAAACCGACTTCCATGGTCCATTCGGATCGATGGCGATTTGTACGGTGCATAGGTGCAAGCTGCCATCCTTGTTATGATGCCTCTCATATGCAAACCGCAAAAGTCTCCCTTTTCAATCGAAGTTGAACACATCTGAATACCACCCCCCTCACAACCTTTCAAAGCTCTAACACTCAACACGTAACTACCGTAGGATTCCATCGTGGTCGTGTTTCATGAAATCAGCAATGTCATATCGCGCTGCAACATGTTCTGACAGTGCACGACATGCAACGTGTGAAGTTGTACTTGATGCAATATTTGATATTTTCGCCCTGCTTCAGAGAAGGAGAAATTATTGTTTTTTTTTTTTCATTTAATAACGGTTTCAAATAAACCTGGGTTTTTTTTTTTTCAAAATGGTGTTAAAAAAAAAAAAAAATTCTTTATATTATTTATAAAAGTTTTTGGTACAATTGCACGTCAACATTTTGTTTGCAATCTACTATTACAGTGTTTTGTCGATTGTACTCTGTATCATTGCGTATACGGTGCGGTAAAATACGGCAAGCTGTACTAAGGCCAATTTTATTTTCCATCGTGTTCTCGCACATTTTGATATTTGCCACACAATTTCATTCCTAAGTCCCCTGTCATTTCCAAGAAGATTGAGTGTTTTTGGGCCCGTGCAAGGAGTTAATCCGAGCTACTCTTTGTGATTTTTCCGTGTGGTTTGGCTTTTTACACATTATCAACCGGAATACGTAAAATAGACACAATCAAGACTTAAAAAAAAAATAACCGACCGAGAATTTTCGGGATTTTTGGGTCGGTCCGCGGAGGGCAACACAACAATTTTTTTTTTGGCCTTATCAATAGCAGGTAATTACAACTCTTTGGGAGAATTTACGACTTTTGGTTGCGAGTTTGTGCTCAGCCATTAATGGGTTCAATTGCCAAGTCGATAACTTTCCATAGCCCTCCACAGGGACCTTCCAAACTTACCGTGACCAGGGTTTAGATATATTCGTCTCAGGTTATTGTGTATATTATCGTTGAATGCGTTTTAAGTTTCATCATCATTATAATTTGGTCATGTTTGAAAAATTTGGAAAAAAAATTTATGGTGCACTTTTATGTATCTTTAAGATAAATTAGTAAAAGGTATCTAGTTAATATTTGTTTATTATGAGGTCTAATTTCAGGCAGAATTCCATTCTCACGGATAGCGTATTGGAGCCAATTAGAGCATATTGCTTGAGTCCAATGAGCTACTCAACCTTTACCCTTCGTCTATAGTAAATTGTGCTCCCAGGAACCTCTCTGATAATGTCAACAGTTGGCATATTTTGTTGCTTTAAATTTGTTATAACCTAATAACCCTATGTTTTTTGCTGTACAAAATGTTGATGTATTACACCCCTTAATTTTCCTTTCCCAGTTCCAGTATAATGCAACAAATAACATATACCACGTACCCTTACTATTAAATCATAGCAACACCGAAATTTTCATGGGCGTTTCAAATTTCATCCTCAAGTGCGGAACTCTCCAATACCGATTCATCCCGCTTTTCCTTAGGGTCAAAATAATCTTTCGTAAACATGTTAATGGAGCGGAGAAGCTACGTAATTTACTTAGGTAAATGAAATTTAACAAATTGCGTATAATCGCGTATAAATGGCCTCTACTTTTAAATACCTACCCCTGAATATCTGGGTAGTGGGAACCTTAGAGAACAATGCAATTTTTCATCACATTATCTCAGGAAGTCTATTGAAATGGGCGAGCAAATACATTGAAATAGCAGGTACTCACTTCCAGTGCGCTGTGCCTTTAGTCTTAGTGGCCCACATAAATATACGTAAAACTCGTTGGACAGATCAGCTTGAACATATTAGAGGCGACATTGCTTATTACCTCGTTTGTTTCGTCGGTCGCTTCTTTGCATAATGTTTTTTGAGTTGCTGCTCGTAATGGACTATTTCTCTAAAACGCTGTGAATTGTGAATATCGCAAAGTATTGACTTGACCTCCTTAGAAACAATTATCCTCCTTTGTGTGCTTTTATTTTTTCGATGCACACTTTTCGTTAACAATATCAGATCTATTTTAAAAAAAACATCCAAATAACTTAATTGATGCGTTTTTCAATATAACCTGATAATGTAAGTTCCATGGACATATTGAATTTCTCCGAATAATCAGTTTTTTTGTAGATGTGACCAAATGGTAAAAATTACATTTGTGGAGCGTATTTTCCCGAAACTGCCACTTCAACAACCACCATAGCTCTTATAAACTTTCTTCAAAACTGTTCTTGATCTACCTAACTTTCTTTTCACTTATTCGAAATCCCTTTTTGAATCTCTTCCCAGTGGATTAGCTAATTGTCGAACCGTTGAGGGGAAAGCATTTGTCGTAATTCGTGCCTTATACTTTTATAGGAATGACTTCACGAACGATTGTTCAAATGCAAATGCCTGAAATAGCTTTAATAACTCTTAGTCCTCAAATTATTGAAATGATCGGTTGGTAACTATAATGACCTCGGTTGTTTTTATCCTCCAAACCCTTCTTTAGTTTTCATACCTAGATTGCCTTTAGGACCAAATATCCTGAGTTCATTTGTTTTTTCTGATCATAAAGTTATGTCGTGTGGAGTGCATGATTTTAACATGTGGTGTGTGTTACGTGTGTGTTTGGTTTCAGATTTATTAAAAAAAAATTACACTCGCAGCTTTAAAAGAGCTGAATTGCTGCCACATATTTACAATAAAAAACTTTCATTATCTATTAATAAAAAAATATCTTTATCTCTTTTTACTAATAAACACCATCCAAAAAACTCTAACACAATCTCATTCAATTCCCAACACATGCACACACCCACCACATCAACCCAAAACACACACACACACACACTCATCCCAGGACACTCATATATAAATCACCAACACAACACCAACCCTAACACTACCACAAACACACACGTAGCACCACAAAAAAACAAACGTGCGCAATTCAAAATATTATTCAATCATAACCAAATATTAACAGAATCATCATTCATAATAAGTGCTGAGCAAGCACTTATTTTTGAGATTGGTACCGATTTCCATATTTTATCATATATGGTATTGCACTCTGAGCATATCTGTCGGTGCGTGCTCTAGGCACTGATAGTCATGGGAATTTCGTAGGGCCATTGGTCTCTTCCCATCTTGATTTTGACCAAGTCTAATTCTTTATATCCCATGATCGGACTTTGCCAAGTCTAAGCCAATCTGGGGGGGGGGGTTCACGACGTTCTTTCAAATCAGAATATTACAAATTCTGAGGGCATCCTGGTAAGATGTATAATTGCGGCCATATGATTCTACCGCCCTCCTTCTTAATACGCTCGAAAGCAGAATGTTGATTTCTGTGTAAGACGTGAATGCCACACTGGAACGGCTATTCCAGAAGGGGGGCGGATAAATCCAACATAACTGTATAATCCTCGACTGGTAAACCAAAACGTTTCAGGATACTGATCAATGAAGAGTCTACCCTCTGCCCGCTACCGATTTCAACAATGTGAACGTCCCCTTGAATATTCTTCGCGAGTTTTAACTCCTGGGATCTTAACCGGTCCTGTGCTTTGCAGATCTTGCTCGCACAGCCAAAGAGGTTACCACTGGTGGGTCACGAAAAAGTAACATCCATAAACATACACTTGGCAGATTAAGCGTCATTGATTTTCCTTTTGGCCCAAGTGTCAAATTTTATCAGATTCTGCTGGATATTGCTATCGTGATTACATAAGAGTTTTCTCTACAATGTTAATCATTACATATTTAAGAGCCATTTTGTTTATTTGGTGGTTTATGTGTGTGTGTGGTGGGTTTTTTTGGGTGTCGGTACGGTGCTCAACGCGCGCGGGTGTGTGTCTGTATGTGCACGTGTATTGGCTTACTTTTCCGTTATTCATGAGTACAACGCGTGAGAAAGTCATAATTATTATTAAGGTTATAACAAAGAAACGAATATCTGTATTATAGACATATTTGGAAAATTTCTTTTATGCATAAACACAAAATCACAAAAAAAAATAAATCTACATGACTAGTTTTCCTGACACTGTAATTGGCTCGTAACTACAAGTTACCGTAACGAGCGAAGTCGTAATAACAAGCGAAACCGTAATTACACTTAAATAGATAATATTAGAGTAATAACTCTGTAATAATATGGGCCCCTCTATTGAATGCATATCGATTTACGTGTATTTCATTACTTGTTGAGTTCACTTTCGCCAAAACTCAAAGTTCATTTTTTTTTTTTTTTGCATTGGCCGTGTGTTTCAGTAAACATCGCTCCTTTGAAATATTCAGGAACACCGTCTGTTGAGATCCTTTAAATGATAAAACAGAAAGCAGCCATGAATCATAAAAACACAAACTCCGTTGGTTTCAAAGAGGTCTCAACTACTTAAGTATTAAATCATGCTCATCAATTGCAGGCTGTAATGCTTGTTTTGTTCGTAAGAGTCTTTGGTCGCAGATTGGAAGTTGTGGTACAAAGAATGGGAAATTGGAACAGGAAACCCATGTGGATTTAAACCCTTCAAGCGATGATGCCTGTTGTGGGTATTTGCGTCACAATCAACCGTGTTCTCTTCATGCAAGGATATATGAAACGCGTGATTAAAATGAATGAAATTTAATGAAAATGTCACCTATATACAGTGTATTTTTTTTAACAAAGAAGTCGCTATGTGAAACAGGTATTTTGAAGTTTTGCAGTTATTGCCATATTTAAGTTAATTAAAAGCGGACAAATTAAGTCACTTTTAAGTATGGTACGGTGCATCTATTGTATTTCTAGATAAGTACGAATATAATTTATATGCACAATTTCAACAACAAAAAATAAAATTGTCGATTATGATGATGTTATCCGATGCGAACGATGAAACGTTAATTTGCCATTTGCTACATTGCGTAATAGCAACGGATGCTGGATTTTCTTTTATCTGTGTATTTGTATGATGTTTGGTTGGTTTTTTCTAGCACAGAAACAATCATCTAGCCATTCTATTTCAGAGACGACATCAATTCGGCCCTTTTAAGGCAAAACTAAAAAACAAAAAAATCGACCTTTTATGAAGATCAATACCTCCAGATGACTAATGACGACATTGTTCCATTCATTCACTTTAACAGGAGGACTTGCAGAACTGTTCAGCAAAGGTTTGGAACACCGGCACATGGTTAGCGGGTCTGAGTCGCCGAGTGAAACAACAGGAAGTTACTTTTCGCCTTGGCAATATGGTGGGAAACAATGCATACATCTTGTCAAAGGTAAAGGAATAACTTCCCGTTGTTTCACTCGGCGACCATTCAACTGTGCGGCAGCCCGCTATCCATGTGTAGAGGTCAGTGGTTTGAAAGTCCTCCAGATGAGATTCGTCAACTGTGAATACGGAATGCTGCAATGATCACAAGAGCAAACGTTTGTATCCAAAATGGCGGGCATGCGGAGGACTTAGTTTTGAGTAACCATATTGAGACAATTCCATATCTTTCCTTTCTTTCAGTCACTTTTCCTGCATTTTTTTGCCCGTGCGTTACCAAAACAGCCACATAGTTCTTAATGATTCCTCACGTTAATGCTTGGCACTTTCGAGTGAAAGTTTTGTTTTTACCCAACACAACAACATGTTGACCAAATACATCAGTTATATTTTTCAACTGTTTGTTTCATTTTGATAACCCTGTATACCTAAATCAGTTATGAGTGGTACTCATGTTGTGTAAATATATACAATAGATTGGCCATGGTTATCATAATATTTACAGTGTTTTATATTACTATTGAAACAGCTATTACTGGTAGATGGGGGCCAATGATCTGCAGTCGTCTGCTAAGATTTTTACCGCGAAAATGTGTGAACTTAGTTTAAATGAGCTAAAGTTAGCTTAACATGATACAGTGAGCCAATTTTGTAATATGTATATTCTCACCCTAAATCTAAATCAGCTGTGAATGGTACTCATGCTGCTTAACTACGTTACCTTGTACTTATCATTATTATAATGTTTCAAACTATGCCTGTTTTAGCCTCATTGACCTCAACTTCGTAATCTTTCGGCTTATTATAGTTCCGCAATACTCTGCAAACAACGTGTTTAGGAATTTTAATTTTGTTAAAACACTTTCAAACGTTCTAAACATGTACAAATCGTTAACATGGGTTGTTTGATTTTTTTTTAATTCCAAAACAGGAAGCATTTGAATGCCAAAGGCTGGATTCTCTAAACACTTCCCAACTTTGTAATTGACCTTGATTGGCTCTTTGACGCCATTTTATTTTTCACTCTTCAGCGGTAACTCTACAGTCTTGAGATAGTCAGAAGCACAGACGGTAGAACTGATAATGTAGACTAAAAAACAAAGGAAACTAGAGGCAAATTGTGCTCGAAGAGAACGACTTAGCCGTGTGGATAAAATGATCACTTGCTGACTAAGCGAAATACCTGTTTAAATGTCATGTTAAGGGACACATTGGCTGAAATGACCACTTGCTGATCACTGATCAAACTTTTGTGTACACCCTATATCAGCTAACCCTGGGCATTGAATGTACACAACTGTTGTAATCAGGGTACCTTATTTGTCAAAGTAGGAAGATTTCATGTGTATTAGCCAAAGTGGCCAAAATGACCACTCGATGACCACTGATCCAAAATCTGTCATACACCATATACACTGACCAAAGTTGCAGCATATACATAAGAATCATAAGGGCCACTTATTTGCAGGAGAACAAAATCATACATTTTCATAAGAGTTTGGCCAAAATGGCCGAAATGACCACTTGCTGACCACTGATCAAAATACTGTGTACACTCTATGTGCACTGACCACATGCAATGAATGTGCACAACTGTTGTAATCAGCGCGCCGTATTTGTCAGAGAAGGACGATTTCATGTGGATTGGCCAAAATGGCCAAAATGACCACTAGATGACCACTGATCAAAAATCTGTGTACACCCCATATGCACTGACCATGGGCAAAGCATATGCATAAGGGTCATGATGTGGGCCACTTATTTGCTGGAGGAAAACAAATCAATAGATTTTTAATACGATTTTTGCCAAAATGGCCAAAATGACCACTTGCTGACCACTGATCAAAAATCTGTGTACACCCTATATGGACTGACCATAGACGATGAATATGCACAATGTCTTAATCAGCGCGCCTTATTTGTCAGAGAAAGATTCCATGTGTATTGGTCAAAATGGCCAAAATGACCACTAGATGACCATTGATCCTAAATCTGTGTACACCCCTTATGCACTGACCAAATATATATAAGGGTCATTAAAAGGGCAACTAATTTGCAGAAGAATATGAATTTTATAGATTTTTATTAGATTTTGGCCGAAATGACCACTTGCCGACCACTGATCAAAATTCTGTGTACACCCCATAGGCACTGGTCATAGGCGATCCTTTTGCATGAAAGACAAACTTGGCGCCTCTGTTTGTAGGAGAAGACGGATTTCTTAGATTTGGCCAAAATGACCACACTGACGACTAGGTGACCACTGGTCACAAACTGTGTACACCACATATGCAGCTTGGGTGAGCGGTCATTCTGAGCGAATCTGGTCAACATTGGCATAAGCGTTTGGCACTAGCAGCATTTTGAACAAAGTGAGAAAGAAAGAAACAAAGAAAGAAACAAAGAAATCACACAAATACAAGACCTAGCCGTGCTACGCACACGGCTAGGTAAAAAGTATCCCTACCAATTTTCGACCATAAAAAGTACTGTCTGTCCCGCCGTCTGTGCATGAGCATGGAGTAAGTCGGTACGACGTACAAGCCACCACCATATGAATTAACTTCAACGGAATAAGCTGCATGTTGAAGGATGTGGTGTGAATTCATCCCAGACAGATTAACATAATTATGGGTGCTGTAATGATTGAGCTGTAAAGAATCCAGAAGAACAGTGCGGTTAAGGCTTGCTAATCGTGAAATGTAGGGGGATCATCAAACAGAAACGTCACTAGTCCTAAACGTTGCAAGTTTTAAAACGTCGCTAGTCCGAATATGGAAATAATGTCATTGGAACGACAAGTCGTCAGTTCTATTCTTTAACCCTCTTCTTACGAAGCACTGTTTTGTAACACGGTTTACCACCCCCTCGAGGATTCGTTACAAAGCACCCGATGATTATGATTTTGATACAGTGTAGAAAGCTATGGTCCTCATCTTTCCATTATTATCAAATAAGTACCAACATCCCATCACAATGACGTCATCAAAACCGCGAGTCGCCAAAATTGGCGTTTTCCACAGAAAATAGACAACAATCCAATTTTGAGCTGAAAAGTTAGGAATATCGGATTTTCATGTGATTTTCAGCTCTAAATGATTAACTAGTTTTACATAACTTAGAGTTTAGACCATACTGTGCATAATATTAAAAAAAATGTACCATAAAATATCCTTGGGTGGCAACCCCCCCCCCCCACACACACCCTTCGACTTTGATGGCATACCCTAACCCGATGAAGGTGCTACCTTCACAACAAAGACCGCATTATCGCTGAACACAGATAACTTTTTCAAATTAATTGGCAACACTAATTTTTAAACTTGGCAACCATTAAATTTTAAATTGACACCATACAATCAAAGGGGCCTAAACAGCAAGTTTGACACTTTTACCATGTAGTTCATTTTTCTAACGTTGTGGCCGCTGTATACTGTATATATATATATATTAAAAAAATTAAAAAAATTAAAAAAATTAAAAAAATTAAAAAAATTAAAAAATATATATATATAATATTATATATTATAATATTATAATCAAGTTGACCAACAGTCGGTGTAGTGCAATGCCGTAAAAAAGGCAAAGGCCAAAAGTTTAACCGATATGTAGGTATAGCCTTGAACACTAACAAATAAGGTCAGTAGAAAAACATCCAAGAAATGATGGGCTCTTTCATCAGTGCCGGGGGCCCAGACTCGTTTCTGAATAGAAAAACACAGTTTTCTATCCCAGCCAACGAGTCCTGCGATGAAATGATGCAGTAAATGTATGTATACAGTGTGAGTCAATTATAAAAACCTTAATCAGGAAAGTTTTTTCTTCGAAAGTTAAACGTTATTTTTGCATGAATGTTTGATTTGGTTGTTACAAGGATAAACAGGATATCAGAAAATGTTTATTGTGTCTTTCGGACTTCAAGTTCAGAAACTATGCCAATTGGCGCAGAGACCTAAAAATTCGTTGGCCGTTTAGCCATACAATTCTGAGAGACTGACACCGATGTTTACCAGAATCATTATAGCAAAGACAATTCACATATGCAATGTTGCGTTTTGTTCGATTTCTTCTCGACAAAACCTATCAGTTTGAATAAAAACGGGTCATTGTGTAACATAATTATGAGTTAAAATATCAATTTAACGTCAAATATTCAAAATTAATTACCTTGTTAAACATAAAGAGGACAGTTATTGAACCTACTCATAGTTCGATGCCTGGCATTGTTCATGAACCTAATGAAAGGCTAAGATTTTTGATTTTGACTAAGGAATTATTTTGCACAAAAATTGCAGTATACTCAGCGTTCATAAATTGCAAGAAGAACTAAACTGAAGTTTATTGTAATAAAATTAGATTAAAACTTAAAATTTGATAATGCACTGTTTTTCAAGCTGACTACAAAACCTTCTATGGTCTCACTTGGGCTCCCAAGTTTCGTTGTAGATAAAACTGAAATATGATTATAGAACGTTAAAACTGTAGGTCTTACACCAGCTATCTTGACTTCGTATTGAAATTTTTCACTCAAATCTCTTTTTTCTTCCTACAATTATTCTCCCACCTTATATTGTTTGACAATAACGTGGTGTTGAATGTTTTACTCAAATCACACGCTGAAGACAATTTTACACCGCTGAAGACCATGTTACTCTATGCTAAACGATGAATCTGTGTTGGCTCAAAATCGGCCAAACAGGAATTTTAAGTCTCTCAGCCAAAATAGTCATATTCCTCCTCCAAGTCCAAATAAACACCAAATAAAACGTTTCTAAAGCATTTTATCCCTATCTATAACCAAAGCGACAAAAAAATTTGGAGCAAAATAATTTTAACTATTGTAATTATTTTTTATTTATGAATGTAGGGTTTTATTGACTCACACTGTGTATATATTATATCGTGGTGTTTTCATACTGACGAGTTGATTTTTTATAATTTTAAGAAAGTAAGGAATGGTTAAAATACAAAATCTTCAAAACATGCAAGTGCTGAACATTGCAAGATTCATTAATTAATATCTTACTTAGAAATTTGCAATTTTGGCGTAGGTTGCATAACAGAGATTTTGGCGTATTACATAGTGCGGGAGAGTCAGTCAAATATTCTCCTCTTAAAGTTATAATGACACAAGCAAATATGTAATTAATTGATAAATATGATATTAGTAGGACACATATATTATATTCTTCTGCTTCCAGGATAGCCCACTTCTGCAAGGAAACCTTAGATCGCCAATTCTTGTTCTCAATCTATTGAGGCATCGCCATTCAGCCCATGGGAGCAGACTCAGGTGGGCAGATGATCACAGGTTCAATACCGATAGATGTTACTTAGTTAGCAAGTCTTTCTTTCCACAAGGCGACTAAGGTACCCCCTTAGAGACTGTTTCAAGAGGTTGGAACTTTGCTTACGAACTCTCTCTCGATTTAAGGCGGTGCAGCAGGTATTGTCCAGACATCGGGTGATTCACATTGGATACTGGCAGCTACGCTCTTGAATGCTCGTACGATCGACGGATGTCTGGATGGAGCAATTCCTGCTAGGATGTACAAGTTTTACGTTGGTGTTTGGACGGAGGGCATCCTGTGACTAAGGCGGCAGGGGCATTTAACGCGGGATCAAGCTTCTTGGCATGGGTTGATCTTTTTCATACAGGGCAGGCATACTTGCCACATGAGTAGCCCCTGGGGCAAGTGCCGTCAGATCGTAGCCGCCCTAAGTGGGCGAGGGGCACCCCCTCTGGGGCCAGTGATTTGTTCAAGATGTATTTGGTGAACATACTTTACTCTTCCTATTATCAATGTGCGGTCTTATAAGAGAGGAGTCGTCCAAGGTGACTCCTAGGTAGACAGGGTTATCACAGTGCTCAGGGGGTTCCAGAAAAGGTAACTTTAAGCTTGCCTTTGGCTTCACGGTTGCGTAGATGGAAAGCACACACCATGTGTATTAGATGGATTGCACGTAGGTGGTTTTCCTCATAATAAGGCGTGAGTTCATCCAAAGCTTATTTGGAGAGTATCTCTTCAACTGTGAAGTCGGCATTTGTGCGCTAATTCCAAGATCGTCTGCTAAATATAAAGACAGTTCCTGCACTCCTAGGTTGGTCGTTGGGATATATGTTGAACAGGAAAGGTACCAAGCACACTCCCTTGTGGTAGACCATTTCTGAGCCTACGCCATCGGCTCTCTTTCGCTCATAGATGAACAAAGAAATCCTGTTAGCCAGCAATCAACGGATAAGCTCAGTCAAGCGATTGTCCTTGGTAATTTCCAGGACTGATGGAGTAGGCAGTCTGTGATTTAACAGTGTCGTATGCTGCTGAGGGTCGACGAACACAACTCCGGTTACCATACCCTTCTCGAAAACATCCTCAATGTGTTGAGTTAGGTTGAGTAAGTCTTGGCTTGTTGTTGATTTGCCTGTGAGAAACCTGCTTTGTTCTGCGTATGAGGTTGTTCGTTCGATCGCAGGTGCGATAGATTGAGCAGGAGGCGTTCAAAGAGTTGTAGGTATGGCTAAGGAGTGAGTATAGGTCTGTAGCTCTTGGGATGGGATGGATCTTTCCATGCTTTAGGAGTGCCCTAAATGATGCTTTTCCTCCAGATCGTTGGGAAACCTGTGGAAATAAGACAGCAATGTAGAGCTCAAGATGCCACTCCTTTGCTACTGGGCCAGATTGTTTAGTTGAAGCAGTAGAGATGTTGTCAAGGACTACTGCTTTTCCTAGTTGAAGTTTAGTAATACCGGATTCCATCATCCATGTTGAAGGGGCATGTGAAACCAGGGTCACCACTATACCTCTTATGGTCAGTTGACTTCTTGGGTTTCTTGATGCAATTGCCATTTAAAAAGCAGTTGTGTGGGCCAACTTGGTTGGGTGGTAAATCATTTGGGCTGCTTTGGAGGTTATGTTGGATCCCCTCGGAGCTTTCGGATGGTAGACATGATTTCTTGCTGTTATGGGTCATATCGGTCATCAGTGGATTCAATTAAAGTGTTGCCAGGTTTTGATCTTTTCTGGGAGATCCTCTCAGAGACTCCTCACCTTTAGCAGTTGTTTACAGCCGAAAAGGATCAGCCTCAAACATGGTGATATATATACTTCTTGATATTCTGTAGCACATCCTGGAAAGGCAATGGTATATATTAGTTCCTACAGCCTTGGGTATGAATATCAGTGCCAGTCTTGTTACTAGTTGGGCACATCGTCATAGTTATCGGGGTTTGGAGCAATCCTTTCCACGTTCTGATCCAGGTCATCAGTGAACCATTGCAGTGCTTTCTTGTAGTTAAAGCGGCGCCTTAAAAGGCACTTTGTTTGGTCTTACTGCAGAGTTGACTTGGATACAAATGGTCGATGTTGAGTTTGTAGAACAGGATCCAGAACAATCTTTGCTACACAGGTTAGAGATGTTTTTACGAACAATAGCTAGATCAGGGTTATAACCTCTCTTCCTGCGGGCACTATGAAATGAGGTCGGCAGCTTTAGAGAGTGAAGAGACGTAGATGTTGACTTGTCATCTATTCTTCGACAGCTTGTTCCGTCTTTGTTAGTTTCATTGTAGGCCCATTGGGTACTATGGCTGTTGAAGTCGCCAATGAAGAGTGAGGTTTGGTGGAATTCCCAGGGGTGAGCTGAGGGTGCTCAAAGTCTACGATGGAGGTTGTAGACAGATGTAATGTGACAGAAATAAGCTCAATGGTGAGACTTCGATGTTGTTTTCATCAGACATTGAGGTTGCTTCTACTTCGGTACCGTTTCTCACAAATATAGCACTTCTGTATTGTCGATGTGGTTTCTCGGTGCGCAAGGAAATTCCTGGTATGTTGGGCGGTGGTTAGTGATTCCTCTGTGGGTTTCTGCAGACATAGGGCATCGCAATGGAGATTGTTACACAAATCAGCAATGATGGACTTTTTGCACTGGAAAAAACCTCCACATTCAATGACACTATAGTGTTTAGAGATAAGGGTTAAGCAATCATTTTCACGCATACCAATTTGGACCAATAGCTGTCATTTTGTTTTGACTCCTCCGGATACATCATTATACACTAAAATATTAGTTTAGGGGGTTGAGAATGGACCATAAATTAATTACATGTAGCAATGAATAGGGTTTTTAAGACTTAAGTGCATTGGTCTTGGCACCCCTCTTGGTGCATTAAGGGGTCCAATAAGGAGTTACCTCTGAAAACAATTTCTCATATAATTTTCCTTTAATTATGAATACATATTGATTACAAGAAACAAGGGATTTTACAGAAAAATTTGAAAAATATCGATGGGTTCGGGAATTAGGGGAAATACTATTAATTCCATGTGCGGAAAAGCGGCCAATTGGATCGTGTTTTTTTCGTGCACCATTGTACACTAAAATAAACTAATTGTTATAAAACGAATTGGGTTTATGTAGAACCAAAAAATAGCGATTTGAAACAAAAAAATACGGGGCCATCTTCCGAATATATATGTTACCATTCATTGTATAGGAAACGGATTCAGGATCTTTTTATGTATTACAGGATGTATACAGCTAATGAAAACACTAATTAATTGTAATTATCAGTGTATTTAATAGTAACATATGTCTACATATATGGGTAACCAAAAAGGGTAAATCACATAATGCATCTTTTTTTTTTCACCCTTACCCGTTGGTGTATAGGGGTCCTAGTTGACCCAGTCTATTTTTATGTTTTTATGTTTATTTTATTTTTTTTTTTTTTTTTGGAAATGGAATGTAGGATTAATTTTGTTTTAAAATCAAAGGGTGCGCAACGGAAATAAATAAAAAAATAACATGCTTTAAACATGATGCGCGAAAAAAACCTAGTTCACATGGTCCCCCACGCATGCCACTTAAGTGTTAGTCTTTCGTCCTTATCTTTTCTGACAATGCATGCTTCAATGCGAGATTACAATTAGTTGTCCGCCTTAACATTCATAAAATTCTTCAGAATATTCTTATATGGTGGTAACATATGTCATTTCGTGAGTGGATAAGGGAAAGTGGGTCTGGGTCAAGAGGCTTCGTAATGACAATTAACAGGTGCAATAAATCTACCTTTTCTAAGAGTAAGAACAATGTTACAAAGATAAAACAAAAAAAAAGCATTTTAAGCATCCTTGTATTCAAACGATTTTGCACAGTTAGTTGTGGTAAATGGCTAGTGAGCTAAAAAGGAAAGCTCGAAATTTCTATATTGTCATTAGAGAATAGATTTTTTTGATTGGTACTTCTCTCCGAAAGGGGTTATCCATCATTTAGGATCAAACTGTAGGGTATTTGTGTTTGTTTTTTTTTGTTTGTTGTTTTTTTTTGGCCTGTTTTGTTTGTGTTGTTTGTTTGGTTTTTTTGGCATGGGAAGGAGTGTAAAATGCTAATTGACAATTAAATTAAAAGAGTTTGGTACAGAAAAATGGGTTTGGTAAGAAAATGGAAAAATAGAATAAATGGTAACCACATTTCGGTATATGAGGGTTAAATATTTGATTCCTAGAAAGAAATGATTTGGCTTATTTATGGTGTGAAATCCCTCGAAAAGAAAACACGTCTGGTAAATTTAGTTCCAATTTTGTGTAGATTGAATGTGTTACAGGCTAAATTCATCAGGAGAAGCTGTCAACGGCAGCAATTGAAAATAAAATCTAAATATTTAAAAGGGCAAACAATGAATTGAAATATAACGTATATAAGAACATAGGTAATGGTTGGTGTGCGATTGACGTCGCCAAAATGTTCGGGGTTAGGACCACTGGTTTCGCGTGTGTTTTTGTGGCCTCTCAGGCAAACTACGAGTGAAATGAGGGAAAATCGTTCTTCAAATATCCGTATTACTTAAATAAATTCGGGGATTAAATGATTAAATTAGAGTCCAACACCACACGTTGCTCACTGAGGCTCTCCCCTGCGCCGTGGCTTGATTTTGGAGGGGAGCTCATAAACTTTGAATTGTTGCAATCTCACCGTCGATCAATTCATATATTTCCGCTCATTTGTTCCATTCGCGTTCAGAATATATGAGATCCCATAGGGTTACAGCAACCCTGAGGATTACGTGGAAATAAACCCGGATGAAATCGTTCAACAACCCTGTAAATAGTAAACGAATACTCCAGTTACATGAAATGCAAGTTATTCAATTAATAATCTTAAAGGTGCATTTCCGTGATTCTAGCACGTTTTGTTTGTTTATGTTTCAGGATATATAATTGGAACCAGCCTATTCTCAAACTATTCAGTTGATTCGATTTTGTGTCTTGTGTATTAGCAAATATTTGATCGCAGTTGTGTTAAATAGGTCGTGGGCTGGGCGGGAAAATCCTCCTATGTAATTCCAGAGGTCAAAGCAAAACCACGCATGTAAAAAGTTGGGCCCCAGTGCTAAAACCTCATATGTGGCTTGTTCACACCGGGTTCTAGTTAGAATTTCAAGCCAAATATGATAGTAAATCCTATTCCAATTTTTCAGATTCTAGAGCAAATAATTAATCTAAATATATTTTAGAAAGGAAAATCTGTTCCTGTGCAAGGCAGTTCAGCCAATGTCTCGGTTTTTGTGTGTGTCGCTTCTTCCTCTCGCAAATGTTACTATGAGGTTTTTGTCATGTTACCGTTTTTACTACACGTGAGGTTTTGCTTTTAAAGTCAAATGCCATATGAGTTTTTGCCGCCCCAGCGACGTGTGTAATTTGGGCTTCAAGGGGGCAGAAATCAACATAATATAAGTTTTCAAAAAATTGATGTGAAGCACAAGTTCGTGTAACTTTTCTGTCTTTTTGCCCAATATTCGTGTGTTTAAAAAAAGCCCTATTTGCAGCCCAAATTAATACAATTATTTTTCCATATTGCTGATTTATGGTTGTCCTTAAATTACCTTTCACATGTGGTATAAATTTTCGGCAAAAATTCCACCGGAAGTGGTTTAACTTACTACTTGGGGAGACATAAAAACCGCCTTTGTAACTTAGTGTTAAGAGCAAATGAAGAAATGTCAGATTGTGTGAAAATGTTGACAGTGGCCGCCCAGTTTATAAATATGTGTGTACAAAACAAAAAATATACATATTCCAACCGTTATTTTTTTCAATGCTGTAAAATATATACTCTATGCCAGAAATGTGTTTATTTTATGAACGACAGAAATGTCCGGCGAAATAGATCTCGTTGGAAATCGTTATTTTATGATCAGCAAAAATACCCAATATAAAACGCGCGGAAATGAGATACCACAGTATGTGAAATATAGATAGATCAATCTTGAGAAAAAACACACAAATCCATAATTATAAAATATAAATTGAAGCACATCTCGAAACTTTATGGATTTCTAGACCAAGAGAAAACAAAGTAATACGCCAAATTAGCGCAGCTCTAAAAGGGGAAATGTGACCATATGTGATACGGGAAAAAAACAAAAAAGCGAACTGGGCGTGCATTGTAGGATTTCGTCGTGCGATTTACTTGAGAAGAAAGTGTCGCTCTTTGAAATGCTAGTGATAGTAACCGTAAATCATGCAGATAATGGAGTTACGTTAGATTGGAATATCAAGTTTCTGTTGCCGCTATTCGTAGTGAATGTCGTCACATAGTTAAAGTGATAAGTCTTTCATGTTAAAACCGCCCGTTTTATTTAAGAGGACACTGCCGCGTGAGGGATGATTTAATATAGCCCTGTTTAACATGTGGTTGTTATGATTATATAAGTACTTAAAATTAAGTTACCAAAAACAATCATTTTAAATCAAATGCATCAAATATGATCCATTAAAATTTACAAACGTGGTTTTCTCATCTTTCATTCTTGAGTTACTCAATTTAATGGATTTGAATAGATATTAATCCGGCAGTACATAAATATACTGTTTATGATGTAGGATGTTTGCTATTAGGGATATACCAACAACACAAGGCTGAGTAGCTCAGTTGGGAGTTCACTCCGCTCGCAATACAGAGGTCGCCGGTTCAAATCCAGTTTTAAGTATACTCCTATATATATATATATATATATATATATATTATATATATATATATTATATATATATATATATATATATATATTATATATATATATGAATAGACTTAAAATTATATTATAAGGGATTACCGGGATCGTAGTGAGGTGTATGCAGCTGAAAACTAAGAAGAAACGGTTGACTTTGAATACTAGAGTGCTCAAGCTCAATAAAGAGAGAGCGAATTAAAAATTCAAAGTTTAGACCTTCTGGCAATGAAGTCGTTACTCTGAGTTTCACCCTATAAACGGGATCGTCAGACGACGATTTATATATATATACATTGATGACCCTGCTGGAACGGTAGTTGTTACTCGAAGTTTCACGCTTGTGCGATCATCAGATCATCATATACATACATATGTATATTACACCCTTACATTCTCAGTTCTTGAATAATATAACAATAACAGATGGCAAGTCCACTTACATTGAATCAATAGCACACAACGAATTTTTGCATGGGCGTTTCAAATTTCATACCTCAAGTGCGGTACTCTCCAATACCGATTCATCCCGCTTTTCCTTAGGGTCAAAATAATATCTTTAGGTAAACATGTTAATGGAGCGGAGAAGCTACGTAATTTACATAGGTCGATGAAATTGTAACAAATTGAGTAGTAATCGCGTATAAATTATGTCTGCTTTAAAATACCCCTGAATATTGGTAGTGGGAACCGTAGCGAGCAATGTAATGTTTCACATTATCTGCAAGGAGTCTATCTGAAATGGGCGAGCAATAACGCATTTGAAATAGCAAGGTACTCACTTCAAGTGCTCTGTGCCATGAGTGGTCCAACATAAATATACGTAAATCCTTGGACAGATCAGCTGAACATATTAGAGAGACATTGCTATGACCTCGTTTTTCGTCGCTTCTTTGCATAATGTGTTTTAAGTGGCTGCTCGTAAGGGACTATTTCTCTTAAACGTTGTGAATTGTGAACATCACAACGTATTAACTTGGCCTCCTTAGAAACGATTTATTCTCCATTTTATTCGTTTCCTTTATCACACTTTCCGATAAAAAATAATTAGATAATAGTTTGCACGATTTTAAAACATCCAAATAACTTGACGTATATTTCACATCAAATGTTTTTCATGAACAATATTGGATTTCTCCGAATAATAAGTTTTTGTTAGATGTTACCAAATGGTAAAAATGACATGTTGTGGACGTATTTTCCCGAAAATGCCACTTTCACCTACCCTCAATTAGCTCTTATAAACTTCTCAAAACTGTTCTTGATCTACCTACTTCTCTCACTTATTTGAGACCTGTTTGAATCTCTTCTCAGTGGATTAGGTAATTTACTCATCTCTAGATGACACCAATTTTATAACAATCACTTTCGTCATGGCCAAGGACACCCTCCCCTTTGTTAGCAGATAGGTCTAACCAAGAATAGCATTTGTAGTAAATTTCGTGCCTTATACTTCTATAAGAATTACTTCACGAACGATTGTTCCAAATCCAAATGCCTGAATACTTTAATAACTCTTTGTCTTCAAAATATTTGAAATGTTCGTCGGTAACTATAATTACTACGTGTTGTTTGATATACATCCTTCTTTAGTTTCATAACTACGTTTGGTGTTGGTACATTTTGTGACCCCACTTTTTCTGCTCCCAGTTGAATTCAGCAGCCTTGACTGAATAAAGTACAGTATTCCCTGCACTTTATTCCGTCAAGGCTGCTGAATTCAACTGGGAGCAGGCAAAGTGGGTGCAGTAAATGTACCAACCCCTACGATTGCATTTAGGAACAATGAAGATAGCCGAGTTCATATTTTCTGATCATTAAGGTTATTGCGTCGTGTGAGTGCATAAATATTTAACTACATTTTATGATTGTTACGTGTGTGTGTGCGTTTGTGTGTGTGGGTGGGGGGTGCGTACGTGCTCGCGCGCGCGGGTGTGTGTCTGTATGTGCACTCGTATTGGCTTACTTTTCCGTAATTCATGAGTACAACGCGTGAGAAATTCATAATTATTATTAAGGTTATTTCGCTTAAATTGTTGTGTTTGGTAAAAAATAACAAAGAAAACAAGATCTGTACTATAAACATATTTGGAAAATGTCTTTTATGCATTCACACTGTTATATAGCTCCATTTTTGTGATTAAAATAGTATTTTCTCAATTTTTTTTTTGAGAAAAGATTTCTCACGGGAAAAGTACTTTGTTTATGATGGAAAAGAGAGCAGGGGATTCCCCTAGTGTTGTTTATGCAAGGTGCACCTGTTAGATAGATTGTGCAAGAGAAGTGGAATTCCCCTAGTGTTGTTTGTGCAAAATGCACCTGTTATTTACATCAAGCAAGAGGTGCTTGAGAATTCCCCCATGAAGTTATAATTGTGAGGTGATGCAATATAGATGATGTAATGTTTGTGAAATCTGATTTGACAGCGCTAGGTTATTTCTATGCATGATGCTGTGGTAATATATATTTTAAGACTTGGGAACTTTGTGAAATGATAATACATTAAGGAGAACTTGGTCAGAAGATTCGCCAGCAGCACTTGTAATCAGGAGCTATACAGTATAGTTATAGCTAGTTTTAGTCCAAAATAACTACAATAAAACTAAAAAACATAAAAACAATAAAACAAATAAACAAAATGTATAATATTTTTAATTCCACGTGAGCAGAGTGCTATAATTATTCTACTGTCGTCTTAGAAATCGAAAGTGCTGGGAATCAAAATAGGATTCCAAATTGTGGACAGATAGAAATCGTGGTGATAATCTTGGAAAGATATACTGTGGAATATTAGTGTCGTCGAGGGACTTGTTAAACCTTGTCGTCTTGAACTGCTGGACAAAAGTTATCTTCAGGACTGAGAAGATTCCCATGGAATATTACCTGAGGATTTTTAAGTGTGACTTTGCATGCTGTCATTTTGGAGTCTGTGAGGACATATCATCGTTGAACTGCAACGCTCTTTTGGACATTAATGTTGTTTTGGACATACCAAATTCTTGAACCAAATATATCTGATTAAAATCATTAAATCTGTTATATTATACAAAATTCAGATCACTTGTGCTCATTATTTGTGTTTGAAAGGTATTTCTGACCGTTGATCACCCCATTTAAGTGTCGTCTTGGCACACAACGCCGGCCATTGTTGAATCACGGTCAGAAAGTAATTTGAGCCACCGCGACCGAAATCTTCACTGCGCTAGGGAGTTCACAAGTTTTCGACGGTAACATGCCAAGTCGCTGACACGTACACAACACTCGGACACACAACAACTTGTTAACATATTCGAACCCGGTCAGATAGCGTTGATTTGGATTTTTTTGTACACTGGAGATTGCGCAAAATACTTGGCCTATCGTAACGATTTATGCACCAAAATATTCCTAACTAAATTGTCTAGTTAGGTGACTAGTTTATAATACAGGTTTATTTTTGAAAAAAAGACGAACAAACGTGAAAAATACGATCCATACAAACATTTTTCTTACCTTATCAGCTGGCTCAATTATCGATTGCTGCTGTCAAGTCATGCCACACTCCCGTTTCTAACATCAGATCGACCACCTGATTCGTCGATTTCGCGATATCCAGGGTAGCGCGAAACTGTTTTTTTTTGTTTTCATTCCTTGTTCAAGCATTTAACACAGCGTTTGGCTGCTGGGGAGTCCCATGACGTAGCGCATGTCTAAGAATAGCCGGCCAATTAGCGACGCGGATACGGAATCGGCGGCGTTGTGACCGAGCAGTACAGATGCTATGGGAGCGTAAATGGTGTGTGATGTCTACGAGACGTCATAACAACACAAAATCACAAGAATAAAAATAAATCTTCATGATTAGTTTTCCTAACACTGTAATTGGCTCGCAACTACCAGCTACGAGCGAAGTCGTAATAACAAGCGAAACCGTAATTACGCTTAAATAGATAATATTAGCATAATGACTCGGTAATAATATGCGTATTTGATTACTTGTTGAGTTCACTTTCGCTAAACCATAAGACGGTTTTTGTTTTTGCATTGGCCGTGTGGTTCAGTAAACATCGCTCCTTTGGAAAATATATCAGGAACACCGTTTCTGTGAGGCCCTTGAAATGATTAAAAACAGCAGGAAAGCAGCAGGAATCATAAAGACAAAAACCCGTTGGTTTCAAAGAGGTCTCAACTACTTAAGTATTAAATCATGCTCATCAATTGCAGGCTGTAATGGTTGTTTTGTTCGTAAGAGTTTTGGGCGCAGATTGAGTTGTGGTACAAAGAATGGGAAATTGGAACAGGAAACCCATGTGGATTTAAACCCTTCAAGCGATGATGCCTGTTGCGGGTATTTGCGTCACAATCAACCGTGTCCTCTTCATGCAAGGATATATGAACGCGTGATTAAAATGAATGCAATTCAATGAAAATGTCACCTATATACAGTGTAATTTTTTTTAACAAAGAAGTCGCTATGTGAAACAGGTATTTTGAAGTTTGCATATTGCCATATTTAAGTTAATTAAAAGCGGACAGATTAGCACTTTCAAGTATGGTACGGTGCATTTATTGTATGGTTTGTAGTTTAAGTTGAATATAATTATATGCACAATTTTCAACAACAAAAAAATAAAATTGTCGAATATATGATGATAATGTCATGCGATGCGACGATGAAACGTTAGTTTGTCTATTGCTACATTGCGTAATAGCAGCGGATGCTGGATTTTCGTTTATCTATGTATTTGTATATGTGGGGTTGGTTATACTAGCACCTCCAGCAACAATCATCTAACCCATTTCTTTTCAGAATAATATACAACTACTACATGGTTATGAGGGAAAAGAGGGCACACTTATTTCCCGGGGGTCCTAGGTAGGGACTATCACCCGCACCCGGAAGGGTGAGGGGTGATAGGCCCTCAGCGTACCAAGGGACAATAGTGTGCCCTAATTCCCGATATAAACCATGTAGTATTTGTTTTATTACACCTCACTGTGACTCTGGGAAACAGTTCAATCTATTTCCCTAGGGAAGTAGCTCGCGTAACGTAATAGGAATCAGCCAATAAATAGGAAAGATTATGTCATGAATATTCGTGAGGTGTGGTGTATAATTATCCATTATGGAGACATACCCCCCAGATGACGAACAACGGACATTGTTCAATTCTTGAACTTTAACAGGAGGACGCCAGAACGGTTCATTAAAGGTTTTGGAAGTCCTCCAGATGAGATTCGTGAACTGGGAAGACTGAGTGCCCAGAAGTTGACATGCTCAAGCACGATATCTCTCTTATCAGACACGCTGCAATGATCACAAGTGCAGAAGGTTATATCCAAAATGGCGGGCAGCCGAGGAATGCGTTTTTATCAATTCCCTAAATATTGAGACAAATTGTATTTCCTTTCTTCAGTCCCTTTTCCTGCATTGACCCGTCCGTGCGTTACCAAAACAGCCACATAGTTCTTAAGGATTGACACACGTTAATGCTTGGCACTTGTTCGAGTGAAAGATTTTGTTTACCAACACAACCGGACATGTTGACCCAAATAACCGCAGTTATACTTTTTCAACGTTGCTTCATTTTGATAACCCTGTATACCTAAATCAGTTATGAGTAGTACTCATGTTGTGTAAATCCCGAGTAAATATATACAATAGATTGACCATGGTTATCATCAGGGGTGCAAAAAGTGCGGGAGCTGGGAGCGCCGCTCACAGGAAATGAGAGCTCAAATTGAGGAAATGAGACAAAAGGGTACAAAATTAAAGTGGAAAATCTTGAGGGAAAAAATAAAGGAAAGAGAAAAACAGGAAGAAAAGAGACAAAGAAGAAAATAAAAAGGGAAAAAATAGAAAAGACTGAGGAAAGATAAAATGGGCAACGAGTTCTCTTAATAGCCATTTTGGCAGGTGAGAGGAACTCTAGGTAAGGAAACATAGGGGACACGTAAGGAATAGAAACCCAGGGGAAATGTGAGGAAAAGAAACCTAGGAGAAATATGATGAAAAGAAACCTTGGGGAAATGTGAGTAAAGAGGAATCTACGAGAAACGTGAGAAAAAAAGCCTAGGAAATGTGAGGAAAGAAGCCAAGGAGAAATGTGGGAAAATGTTTAGAAGTATGAGGAAATGAAACCTGGATGAAATGTGAGGAAAAGAAACCCAGGAGAAATGTTAGGAAACTGAGGAAAAGAGAAATGAAAGTCACTGTGGTTTGCAAACATGGGGATTGTGGATATCAAAGACAGAAAATTAGTGCATGATATGGGTGCTAAATTTGAAGGCTTATAAAGTTACTCAGATAAGTCAGTCCAGGCTGAGGAACTCGTGCTGATGATTACAAAAAAATAAATGTGAAAAATAAAGAGGAATAGTAGGTACTCGAGATTAAAGGCTGACTAAAGAAATTTCGAATTTAATTTTTGTGTATTTGAGTAGAACTAAGGATGCCACTCAAAATGCCCAATTCCCAATTTTGAGATGATCAGATCTTGAGTTTTTCGATGCAGTAACATTTTAGGTATTAAAACAGTCCTATTGGGATACTGTGTCGCCTATAACAAAAATTTCGGAGCCGGAATTTTAAAACAAAACTTGATTTCTATGGATGACATCGATTTGAGCTTAGCTAATTTTCAAAAATTCAATTTTATATTTTTAAAAATTTGAGATTTTGCCATGTTGCAAAAAACACGATTTGGTAGAAAATTGAGGGCCCATCCTCGGGAACTTTGAGTCAGCCTTTTTGAAAAATTTACATTGGTTGTGAAAAATGGATTGTGGAAGCCAAAGTTTTTAAAACACCAAATCTGAGGAGCAAAATCAAATCTAACACAGCAAAATTGGAAAGAGTTTGGACGAACCAAAATGTCAACATTAACTTTTAGGCTTACACTCTTAGCCTGCTAGGCAGCAGGCACTTCAAGAATCAACACATTCGTTTTTTCAGAAGAAAGAAAAGGCAGGAACCATGAAATCATTTTCACACTCTATAATTATGATTAGTCATTTTTGAGAAAGAACTAAGTAGCCTGCTAACTATTATATGATTAACTGAGTTGACCACCATGTGTTTGAGTCCCAAGCTTCACAACCCAGGGGTGGGTGAGAACATTAAGGATTGAGGCGTGCACCATCCGTGGATGGTCCATCATTTTGAGGAATTACGGAGAAATGGTAGAGTCAAATCAGAAAAGGTTTTACTATTTATTCTTCAAAAAGTCTCCATCTTGAAGGTTCTGAATAGCTAAACATCTAACAGTTTCTGGGGCCTCTGCCCCTGCTCCCTTTCAGGTACAGCCCGGCCCCTATCATAGATGGTCCCCTGCACCTCACTGCTTCATTTGTGTTTCGTTTATGGGAAATTACATTTGTGGCCCTCCCACTCAGAAAATTCAGCCAGCCATGCCTATGAAAAGAAACACCAAATCGTACCCAATTGTTTTTTTTACGTTTCACGTGCGGTTTTTGTAAATTTTACAGGGAGGGGGGGAAGGGAAGGCAGGTATCGGTCACCTTGAGGACATCGATAGGCCCAAAATCTTGCTCCCTGCCGGAAAAAATGACTTTTTGCACCCCGGTTATGGCATAGGATAACTGCACTGGTAGATGGGGCCAATTATCCGCAGTCGTCTAAGATTTTTACGCGAAAATGTGTGAACTTAGTTCCTAGCTAAAGTTTGCTTACATGATACAGTGAGCCAATTTTGTTAATGGTTTCACACCACTACATATAAATCAGCTGTGGATGGTATGCATGCTGCTTAACTACGCTGCCTTGTACCTATCATTATTACACTGTTTCAAATTATACCTGTTTCAGCCTCATTGATCTCAACTTGGCGTCAATCTTTCGGCTAT
>JAMKCH010003570.1:0-42308 GCA_023653785.1 Ophioderma brevispina | reverse complement strand
TTATCAAGGAAGTTTTGACTCACGCGGTAGAAAAAAATCGTTATTACAACAAGTGTGGATGTACAGTTAAACGTCTTTGAGGGTTTTTAGTTCATTAAAAACAAATCTAACCGTACCAAAATATCAATACAAATTGAGCAAAACGCAAGCTGATTTGACGATTTGACGTGGGCCGGTCATTGGTGGTCTCATACTCCCAACAACTACAATAATACTTCTCAGTTGCCACCGGTATCAATTTATTGGTATCGTTGGTTTAAAGTGACGGACGCAAAATATACAGCCCCATTTTTATTTTGCAAACAGTGTGCTGTTTTCACTAAGAGATGGAGGGCACATCAGCTGTACTCTTCCATATGCCCGACGTGTGCGGCGTCAGACTTCTCCATTGGTTGTGAAGTGGTTGTACGCCACCACGGACACATATCTTTTGGCATTTGACAAATTTAAAGTGTTAGTAATACGTATACACTGCTTGTACTTTGAAAGTTTCACGCTAACAAGGATTTTCCGATTTATTTTGCTCAAGTTACAGATTTTCCATTTTACTAAGCCAAACGATTAAAAGATTTGAACTTTTCTCTGAACACCCTTATACGGATTCATAAATATCGTGTCAAGAAAGTTATCACGCCGTGAATTTTCAGCGTTACAGGCTTTCCAATTGATTTCAGTGACAAATATATAATGACATACCCTATTTATTACAATTACTAAGTTCAGGCAAGAATCCAACAATAAGATTATCTGCACGGTCCTCATGGAATTTGTGTCCAGCTAATTTGATTGATTGAGCCCACTATTGGTAGAACTATTGGGCTAGACGCAGTCGATCTTAATATTTTAAAACTTATAGCGAGACCAAAAAACATTGGGTGTAAATCACCCAATTTTATCATTATTATGTTTTGGATCCGATATTTTCCCACAATTGATTCATCAAAACAGAATAATGCTGAAAGGTGTGTACGTGTTTGATCTCTAATTTATCATTGTTAATGCGATTTCTCGTGCACTTATATCACTACATTAATTGAAATCTATATACAAAGAAGTTTTAAACATAAAACGGACGTCAACGTTTAAAACTACGATATGATTGTCTGTGTCATTTCTAAACCTTTTTCACTCTCAGTCCCATTTCTAAAGTTCTTTTCCAAATAAATCTAGATAATTACATTAAAAAAAAAGAAATTTCCCAAATTTAAATAGGAAGAGAAAGTAACACATTTTCGCAAAGGGTCCAAAATCGAAATAGGTTGAAAAGACCGACAATAGATAATTTGCCAATTTTGTTGCCTATTTTACGTTTGAATCGCTTTTAAATAGATAAACACTAGAAACCGCAATCTTAAATTGGTAGCAACTGAAAGCTCTTGGTCAAGCAATTGCAATATATATATATATAAAACGTTTTCTTTGCCTAGGACCTGTTGCTTGGCTGGATTAGCAATATTAGCAACATGGTTGCTGCCAAGGAACTGGGAGTGCTACAAATAGTGGGCAATCTGGGAACGAACAGTTCATTAGTATACTCCAAGAGTGTCAAAATAATTTGCATTGCAAACGGAATTGAAGCAAATATGCATTTAAATGACAGAAATGGCAATTGCTACACAAACTGGTAAAGCAATGATAAAGTAGCAAATTCTGAAAAATAAAACAATCATGCCTTAATCTTTCCTAATTCAATGATCATTTCTGGGTATAAACTGGGCCATGATGGCAGGAGTAATTAAGTGTTAGCAAATGTTACAAGTACTACTTGGTAAAGCTCTGGCACATGCTACATGCTTTTAAGCATTAACTTACAAACATAGCAATCAAGTAATTGCTCACATTTATTCACGAAGAGTTAAGAAGATTACTAGTAAAGGCAATTTTAGTTTGGTTTCTTCGATCAAGATATGCGCATACATGTACATAAGTTAAACTAGACTACTCGAAGGAACTTAAGATTCGGAATTGTGCATTTGCATTTTACCTTTCAAATTAATAAAACAGACATAATTATGGATTTGTTGTATGCCTCTACTTTCTTTTAAAACAGATTTTTTACATGTTTTAATTGTCATCTGTGCACTTGGAGCAAATAGGTAAAAACAATGTCTTTATTTATGAAAAGAATGAGTTTTTATTTCGGTTTGTTCATAAGCGTTTATTCCATTGACTGCTTCTAATTTGTTGCTTTGTGCGTTTTACTTTGCTTGTTTGACCTGTTATCCTTTCAACCATAATGAGGCACTCATAACGCCGCCATGGGGCTAAATCGTTGCAAACCAAAACAGACCTACAACGTCAAATGTCATACATTTATATCTTAGAACATGATGAAGTGAACATTGTTTCAAAATGGTTTGTTTGCCCTAAAGTTACCGGCAGACAATTTTCTAAATCGAAAGATACGCACGTGTTTCTTGATTTGGCGCTGTCGATATGGCTTCGGATATCTTTTTCGTGAATTAAAGTGTCAAATTCAACGAGAATAAGGTTGGATTTGGTGTTACGGTTAGCCGATTGATCTTTTGAAATATATATATATACAAATATTAAGTACAAAACACTAAATTCTGCCACCGTCTGCTACAGAAATCTATGTCGCACGCCCTCGTACATCACTGAGGTTTTTATGTGACAATTTAAATGCATACGACATCAAACCGATAGAGTGCTAGCGGCAATCATAGCATAGTCAAGAGATGGCGATAGACCGGGTTCTTTTTCAAACACCGATTGTGAATAGACAGCGTACATTAGGGTTTGTTAAAGAGTCTAGTCGACTCTCAGATGAGATATCAGTAGCTATCAGTCGAGTTAGTAGTACGTCTGGTTGGCATCAAGGGGTAACCCTTCGAGCAGGAAAAATTGTAACTATTTACAAGGTAATCTATCTATGTAATCTTTCTATGGAAATGCTCTAAGATGTTAATTGAGATTTTATTCAACTCAACGCATGCCCTTTTCTCTTTCCTAGTGTTGAGGCCAGATATCACCGTAGTATGTTGCTGTTGGTGTATCGACACTCCACACAGCTGTTTTAGTCCAATAATTGTATGATTTGACCCCACACAAATTGCAACAGAAACAATTTTGGTGTTAATATACTCTGAAATGGTACAAAAATAATATATTAAAAGTCTACCAAAATCAACCTAGTGGAACATGTAGAAATAAGGGGGCAACGTTTGTACAGGGGGAAAAATTAGAATTGTTCGAATTGATTTAAATGATGTACCAATTTATTGGGGTACTCCTAAGGTTTAAAAAAAGGTATAGTTTGCCCTATCTACGCTTTATAGTTTTAGTACAATAGGCTCATAACAGTTCAAGGTCATCCTGGGGTAATTTTTTTTTTTTTTTTTTTTTTACCGGCAGACAATTTTCTAAATCGAAAGATACGCACGTGTTTCTTGATTTGGCGCTGTCGATATGGCTTCGGATATCTTTTTCGTGAATTAAAGTGTCAAATTCAACGAGAATAAGGTTGGATTTGGTGTTACGGTTAGCCGATTGATCTTTTGAAATATATATATATACAAATATTAAGTACAAAACACTAAATTCTGCCACCGTCTGCTACAGAAATCTATGTCGCACGCCCTCGTACATCACTGAGGTTTTTATGTGACAATTTAAATGCATACGACATCAAACCGATAGAGTGCTAGCGGCAATCAAAGCATAGTCACGAGATGGCGATAGACCGGGTTCTTTTTCAAACACCGATTGTGATGACAGCGTTACCATTAGGGTGGTTAAAGAGTCTAGTCGACTCTAGAGGAGATATCAGTTAGCTATCAGGCGCTTAGTAGTAAGTCTGGTTTGGCCTCAAGGGGTAACCCTCGAGCAGGCAAAATTGTGAACTAGACATATTAGGAATAATGTAAGGGACCTTGGATGGAAAAGGTTAAAGCTAGTCCAAATGGTAGAAAATCAAAGAGTAAGTAAAACGCTCCATCAACCAGTGTGGCCAATATTTACAGGTAATCTATCGATGTAATCTTTTATGGAATGGCTCTAAGTTAATATTAATTTTAATTCAACTAACGCATGCCCTTTTATCGTGTATTCCGCCTCTTTTTACTTGCCTTTTCATAGGTTGAGGCCCAGCAGGATATTCACCGTTGTATGTTTGTGTTGGTGTACGACACTCCAACAGCGTTTTAGTCCAATAATTGTTGATTGAACCCACACAAATGCAACAGAAACACTTGGTGTTTGTAATATACTCTGAAATGGTACAAAAAAAATATTAAAAGTCTACCAAAAAATCAACCTAGTGGAAATAATGTAGAAGCTAAGGGCAAGTTTTGTACAGTGGTAAAAATTAGAATTGTGCGACTTGATTTAAATGATGTACCAATTTATTGGGGTACTCCTAAGGTTTAAAAAAAAAGGTATAGTTTGCCCTATTCCGCTTTATAGTTTTAGTACAATAGGGATAAACAGTTCAAAGGTCATCATGGGGTAATAAAATCATAAGAATGGTCCGATTTTGATCGGATCGGGTGTAAATGTTTAAATGTGTCTCCTAGTTAAATAAATGTAAATAGATTCTTGTTTGAACTTCTATATAAAGAATTACAGAGCTATAACTAGTTACCTCCCAGTAGACCCTATAGCCCCCGGTCACATTTTGCGTTCCACTTATGCAACGACTATTTTAATGGTACAACCAGATAATTTCGGGTCTGTACCATTAGACGAAACAATTTGACAACCAATTTTATAACGCCGAACGGGTATATCTGAAAATTTACCCCCATTGTGACAGTGAACCTATTTTGGATCATAACTGTTGACACTCCAACCGGCAGATTTGGCAACTATAACCTTTTTTAATCCTGGAATGTTGTAACGAACACGTTGGAATGCTTTTCGACACGTTTTGACCCTTTCATATTGGACCCTGTATAAATAACCTCCTTAAAAATATCAGTTCCACTCCTTTGATGTTAGTAGTGCTTCTTCATATGTTGTTTTTAAGGTATTCTCAAGACAATATGTTGGAAATTGATTCTGTTGCAATTCGTGTTGGGTTAAGGCAGCTAGCATTCATTCTATTTTGACTGGCCTATTTGCTCTTTCCCAGCATTAAGCCGTTACCCAATAATACATCGAGACGTAGAGAGAAAGAGGAGTTATTTGCAGAGGGGCGTAACCGTAAAGAGGTCGACCGGAGCAGGGTAGACTCCCACATCTGATAATCAGTTTCTAAATCTCTACCTCTGTGCTACACGCGAGGGGGGGGCTTTGTTAAACTGCATTGTTAAACAAAAATGTTGAGGCAATACCTCCAGTCAGTTTAGTAAACGATTAGTACACTATCATGTTGAAAATCTAAACCAATGTGGCACCTCAATTTTGTTCTTATTTTGGATGATGTTTAAGGCCGAGGTGTTGTAATTATTTTAACTAAGGTAAGTATTTAAGCCAATATCAGCGATTCTCACAATATAAACAATCGTGCCTCCTCGGGGAATGTATGTGAGGAAGAGCTAAGGTCAACACGCACGTAAGTCCACCTGTATTACGACTTTTAGATTAGTTATAAAAAAGTCCGGATATTATTTTCAATCTATCAAGACTGTATTAGTCTGCGTTATCTGTACTATGAATCTTGTTTGCTTCAATGAGAAAGCAGTAATTACTTTTGTGTCCGGCAAGGTACCACCGGTACGGGTTTACCCTTCTCTACTGATTTGATTTAAAAATAAGTGTAGGGTTCTAAATTAAGCCAACACATTCTTTCATGCCATAGGTGTCGGGTTAATATTTATAAAAGACGGGACGATATTAGTAATGTGTGGTATGCGTCCACAGTCACACCTAGGTTGTGAACACAACTAAAACATTAATTAGGATTTGAAAATTTGATTGGATCAACCAGAATACATAAATTGTGAGAAATATATAAATAAAAAATATAGAATACAGGTAAAACACATTATAAGAGAAAATTATAATTCATATGTTAGAAAACCCCCAAATGTGGATGTTGCCACTGTCCCCGTGGTAATTTTTAAGTGGTCGGGCGTCTTTGTAGCTTTTACTTTGATGGACATTAAATGGTAAATATAGATTGATGATGTAATTAGGTATATTCTTTTCTCCTTGCTCTTTAAATAATAATTTAAACTTTTAAGGGAATATACCACAATACCAAAGCTTTTCAATGATATAAGAGCTTAAGAGTCTAAATGAGTAGGGTCCGACATGTAACAGAATAGATCTTACCTTTGGGAAATTTTAACTTCAACTAACCTAAGTTTTCCCATTTGTGCTTCTCGAATAGCAACCCTGTACAACTCCCTTCAAATATATAGGGTAAGCAACCAGACAGGCGTGGCGGCCAAGCTATATTCATTGCGCAAAACTGCCGAACGCGTCATTGGACGAGCCTGAACAGTGACCAGGAAATTTGAAGTCACGGTACGCGTTTATAAATAATCAGTGAGTGGGCGAGTGGGAATTCCCGTACGGAGCCGCGAGACCGTTTAAAATTGCCTTGCTTTTAGTCGGTGGTGCATATGTGCTGCAAAACTATCATCAAAAATCGTTTTACAGACCGACATGATAGGAATTGTACAACATCCCAGAATCGCACGGGCGACGGTCGGGTGACGTCGGCATTGGTCGGCACGGTCGCTGTCGCTATTCGACCACCAGCCAACAGTTAAATATGAACGTTGTTTTACCAACCAAAACCCGATGGTTGTTTTTTGAATGATCCCGACGTTAAAGTGACGTGGGCATCCGACTACAAATTGACGGGTGCCATACAAACGTCGGAACAAACGATGGGCCAACGTTGTGCAGAAACGGCTATAAGTGGTCGTCATATGGGTCAACGTCGGCAATGGTCGGCACGGCAGGCAACGTCTAGCCAACATAAGGGTGATGTCGAAACGGATCATGAAAGTTACTTTACCTGGGTTGACAATGGGTGCAAAGTTACGTTGGCCCAACGTAGGATTACGACAAGAATATGGAATGGGGAACTTAAAGTTGCATGGAAAACAGGTTGAATAATAATGTACATGTATAGGTAATTTGATTAAGTAGTTGGTTTGAAATTTGGATCATTAAGGTTCTACAATTGATTCATTTGTTTTGGGGATGTCGGCACTAAGACACGTCCACCCACCTTTTGGCCCAACTATGCTAATTGGGGGCGGGTCTTTGACGACCTCTCATTTGTTCTTACTATAGTTTTAATTTTTTGACCATTTTAATCTTCTCCTGTGGTACTACATAAGTTTTCTTCTTTAGTTGGATGGAATTAAGTGCATTTTTGGCAGAAAATTGTCTTTGGGCGTGCTTCGAATGAGAGCACTCATGGCACAGTAAACAGTTTTCACCTGTTGACAACACCATAGAATAAATATCTTATCTTGTCAGGAATAATTATCGTTTTACTATCTGTCGGAACTTGTTTTCATTGCAAGTCAACTTCAAAGTTGATGAAACAAGCTAAACATTCTGTATATTCTCCTTAATGAGATTATGAAGGAATAAATTCCTTTATAGGAAACAGAATACAACCTAACCGCAAGATTTTATAATATTGGCACATTTAAAAACAAGCTTCCTAATTTCTTGACTCCGACACAGGTCCAACTATAAGCCAACGTTGGCGCAAACCACCTATTTCCTGACGTTGCATCAGTTATGCCAACGTCAAACTTTGTACGTTGGCCCAACGATTGCCTCACTGGCCAAAATTACGTGTCAGACGTCTATTTTGCAACGTTGGTCCAACGCCCGGGACTACGTTGCGCCAACGTGGCCCAACGTAGTCTTGCTATCTGGATGCAGTCAACGAATCATTCCACTGTGGTGCATGGGCTACCCTGGGGGCAACTGGTACCT
The DNA here is from genome assembly GCA_023653785.1 of Ophioderma brevispina. Lineage (NCBI taxonomy): Eukaryota > Metazoa > Echinodermata > Ophiuroidea > Amphilepidida > Ophiodermatidae > Ophioderma > Ophioderma brevispina. Next base: position 34,436 of record JAMKCH010003570.1, on the reverse strand, counting down.
ACCGGGGCCGGGTACATGGTCCGCAGCTATAAAGAGCGGTGACCCTGCGATTGAACAATGAGGTCAAGCGAGCCTCGTTCCAAATAGATCCCGTTTGTACCGTTATTCATACCAAAAAATACTTAAGACTGGAGTTGATTTCTTCAACTCCAACGGCATTTTGAGTGGAAAAATATTGATATCAAACATATTTTCGACTTATAACTGTTGTATTTTAGTGATTACGGTGCTAACCTATGGGTGAAGGCAAAAACGACGCTATCTTGGCCGGCTCCCCTGCAAACCAGACTGATGCACATATGCGCCCTCTGGGTGCGCTCATACACAAACGGCGAAAGTATCCATCACAAAAATGTAACGAGGAGAAATATAACAGCAAGATACATTACATTGTTCCCAGCGAGTTACCGCTAGTATCACTTCATACGTCATGGTCTTGACGTATTTCGCATTTTCGGCATGAATCCTTGCCGAAACACCGGTGTTCAGCATATCGAATACACTTGCCGTTTCGGCAGAGCCCAGTATTTCGACGCAGCAGTAAGTAGTTCGGCACAAGGGACCCCGCATTAAACCAACCGTGCAATTGCTTTGAATGTAATAGTTCTTTTATCAATAGCATACATCAATAAGTGTTTCAGTTGACATCAGCTCGTAGGACAAGCAGTCATCTGCTGAAACTAGCGTAAAGACACTATCAGTTGATCGCCAAAAAGAGTAAAATATTTGAAATTTTTGCAGACCGTAGCTTAACGCACGAAGGACTCGTATAATCCTTCCAAATGAAAAGCTGACAAAAAAGGATTGAAACAGCATGTTTTCAAGAATTCTTTCAAAAGATGTCTCCTATTAATGAGCCAAATTTTATGCAAAAGTCCTTTGGGAAAGTGTTTTTCCATTTGTCAGTAGTCAGCGGAAGAATTTGTAGACCGCATTTTTGAATCGATACAACGGAACAGGAAAAAAAATGAAAATGTACCCCATTAAGTACCAGCGTTATATACCCACGGGGTGCGTAAGACCTTATACACTTAAGTGTTAAAGATCTTCCCTACAAAAATCAAATTGCATTTCGGAACTAGACAAAACGAACGCTATAACAGGACAGGTGCTATTACCAACCCCCACCCCCCCCCCCCAAAAAAAATAAAGCAACTCATGGCGCCCCAACGGAACTCATTTATTGCGTGATGGATCGTGTTCTCCCACCTTGCTAATCAAATTTTTAATTTTAAAAATTGTAAATCTTTCGTGGGAAAATGAAACCACACTTGGATTCTTAGCTAATGTTCCATCAACTTCCTTTTAAGAATGTCAAGCTGTCCTGTTGAACAACAATTTTGCATTCGTTAATGTTTACCTAACCATGCCTTTTAAAAAACGCAACAACGGGCACAATGTTCGTGGGTGACATTAACTCGCCTATAACCGTCTTGGTGACTGATGTCATGTTTACGGGTAACAGGTGGTAAAGCACTATATCAGATATTCTTACATGTTTGTAAATGAAAGCTTTTTGAACACCTGTCCAAGTCCAACACCTAACAAACATCCGAGAACAAAAACAAATCAGCGTAACTATAAAAGAACATACCTTTTTAAGGTTGATTTTAATGATGAAAATATCCACCCTTTCGCCAATCTTGGTTCAGACTCCTGACACTTCAACATGAACGGCTTAGAGTTATTTGTGGTGAATATTATGGATTATATCTCGTTTGGCATGCAGAGATTCATTCGATCACAAGTTGCTTATTAATAGTCTGAGTAAGTTTCATGTATTCTGACTGGCCTGGCTGTAAGTGATTTCAAGACACTATCAGCGATTCAATAGAAAGAGTCAAAATATTGAAAATTTGCAAAATTAGCTTTAAAGTGAAGGATAAGTCTATAGAATTCTCATAAGGTATTTTTTTGCAACTGAAATATTGCCAGAAAAGGAAGAAAACAGCAGTATACAAAGATATGAATCTTCATTTACGTGTTCTAGTAAGAGTCCGTACGGACGATATTGACTAAACTATTTGATTCTGTCCTTCAGTATCAGGTTGCTTTCAGTCTTAGCACTTGTAGGATATGTATTTTTAACATTAAGTACGGTTTTGTAGTATTTGACTCATAATCGCAATGTTGTAGGTTCCAGTGTAGCTACCGCCAACGTTTTGTGCACTTGCAATAGGCAAGAAACTTTACCATATTTATCTCGATGGCTTCTCTCCACCCAGGTGCAAAATAGTCAAAAGAATATAATAATGATAGACCATTATAATGGTGGCAGAATAAATGTAAAACGATACTTCATTTAAATTAAATTTATTTATATTTTATTTCGAGGAAATATGCGGAAAAAAAAATAAATCAGATGGAAATTCGTGATATGAAATGTGTTTGTCCTTGGTTATAATGCACATGCAGTGGAAAGGAATGTCTGTTTGATAAAGCGTTTCTAAACTGTACATTGTGTAATATTTTATGGAAATGCAAGTCCAACGAATAATTAAAACAAATGGATATTGAATGCCTTTCTGGATATTAACATTTCAGATTGATGCCCTGAAATAATGATCCTAGTGCAAATATGAAATACCAAGCAAATAAAGAACCTAAAATATCATCTGTTCAATTTAAAACATTATTGAACGAGGGTATCGACATGACATGACTTCGCATGCATTCCAGCAGTTCTCATGATCGCTGGATGTTGCATCTAAGCAAAAATGCAATCATCGATTTTTTCCGACAATACGTTCGTTACTCTGAGAAATGTCAATTTTGCTTTCACACAAATTACCTTGTGACGAAGTGACTAGTTATGATGTGCAAGTAAAAACCAAATTGCTAATATTTTTCTTATTGTTTTTTTTTTTACTGTAGTCCTCTTTTAACGTTCAACGTTTGTATGTCAAATCGTTATTCAGGTATTTCTGTGTTCACATTTTTTATTTACTTTTTCGTGACACAACATAGAGTAACTTTCTGACATGAGGAGATAGCATACGTTGCCTACGTGTTATTTGGATTATTGTATGATGGTTTTTTGGTGATTTCGACGATGTTCCTCAAACATTCTGAAGTAAAAGGCGTAACATAGAAACTAGAAACAAACACTTAAGAACCAAAGATCTAAGAACTAATTCTCGTGTGTCCTCCCACGCCAAAAAGACATACATATAAAACTGCCCGGGTAACTACCAAACCTCTTAAAATGAAGGTAGAAGTGATAAACGTAGGTTAGACCAATGTTCGCACATGTACATTCAATAAGCAATACATCACAAAACTTCAAATAATCTCAAATTTATAACTATATGCGGAGGTCGTCTAGATCTGTAGATTGCCATCATGTATAGCAGTTTTTTCACATCGGTAAGCGATACCAGATCAAAAAAGGACTTCTTACACTATCACATGCTGATGGAAAGGACCATTAATCATTAAACATCCTGATAATATCGGGTAAGTAGGAGTAATATAAATATTCATCCTTGTATGTACAACTTTGTATTGACGTTCTCTTCATCTGCAATTTGTTTGAGTTTGCTTGTACAAGATGAACTGCCCTTTATATCTGGGGCGAGGCACTTTAAGGCACTGCTTCTGGATCCTAAATTCTTTTCCATTTTACATGCATTATAAGGTTTGAGTATTAGAGTATAGTCTTAAAACAAAAAACAAAGACATTGTAGTTTTAGAATTTCCTTTGTTTTTGATTGTTTTTTCAACGAGCTATTTAAAAAAATCCATTAAAAATTCAGTAACTGCTGAAAGGTACATATTTAAGTTCCACATTAAAAATTGAAATAATGCTTGAAGTCACAAGCCTGCGCATCCCCAAGTACATCCCTATTCTTTCGTATGCGCTATTTCAAAGGTAAATATGGTAGCTTGATTGGGCACCAGCGACCAGATTTCGGCGAGAGAGGAGTCCAGTACCAAATCTTACGTGCAAATTCGGTCGTATCTGTAAGAAAATTTGCAATTTCGTATTTTCTGTCTGTAAAACGGATAGAAATTACAGCACAGTGGCCTATGGGACCGTGGGAAACAAGCATTTGCTCATAACGCAAAACCGCAAGCTCGGGATCAACTCAAATTTTGTGAATAAGCTTTTCTCAAGGATATCTAGTAAACCATGACTAAAACAGATGGTGCTGGAATCACGAAATGCACCTTTAATTAAACGCGTTTTTCATGGCACAGTTCAGATTACCTATTATTAATGCGAGACTTTGAAAGCAGACGATGTGTTCAAAGGCAACGACAAAATCCGTTACTATAAAATTCAAGATGGCGGTAAATCGTCTGGCAGGCGACAAGAAGGGCAATGTTACGATCAAAAAGTCCACCTTTCCGCAAATTTCAACATAAGTGCCTCTAATGTTTTTTGTTCCTTTAATCTTTTTCCACATTTCATTGGGAAGAAAAGTTACTTTGTACTGCAGTTGTTGCTACTGTTCATCTTCGCAAACGAAGCAATTTCACAATAATTGTGTAAACATGATTATAGGTCTCATTGCCATATTTTGTGGGCATCACCTTATATCTGCGCTGTTTTTACATGGGTGAGATTCATAGTTGTGGGTAATACTAAACGTGACTCAGGTAATATGCGTCTGCGATTGGATGCTATCTGGTTAGCATGGCAACCATGGACAAAAAATGTAACGGAGTTCAATGCGAATTTACAAGTTGAATATCCCTACCAAGTTTGATGCCTCCAAGTCTAACGGTGGTTGAGAAATGTCTGTTTATGTAAATAGCGAATTAGAGGACTCCAACTATTACTATATTTCCAAATTGCCAATCTGGAGTTGTCTCTCGAATGATACCTACTTTCTCAAATTCACGGTGTTAATAAAGAGTTGAAAATGCAATTTTAAAACATGCATTTTGCTAATATTCTGACCCAGAAACAGTGCCTTAACAATCGCACATGTTAGTCTTGAATAGTAGAAAGAGATTAGGTATGTTAAGAATTTTCTCAAATTGGCGTCCGTACTTATGCATGCATGGTCGAACATAAAAACAAAAAGTACTTGTAGCCTAAATGCATAATTTAACTCCTAGTGGCACGAGTACCACAAGTCAGTAAATCCAGTACTTGATTTGATTCTTGAAAGACATTTTCTGATCTGTTTATCGGGTTTTGAATAAGTTACCGTTAAGGCCAATGTATGTTTCCCCGGCCTGTCGTCTTTTGATGTGACGGTAGCTTGGTACACATCCGATTCCTTGAGGCATTGGTCGGATAATGGGCATTTATTTAGTTATCTACAGTTACATTCCTTGGGTTTGGTTAGATCTTTATTGTGAGACAAGATCTCCATCGATGTTCTATTTGATGTTGCTCATGAAGCTATAGCTTATATATTTGTGGAGTGCGTAGCCCGTTGAGAATTTGAGAATAATGATTTTGAGAAATGTTTGTCCATCGTTGGTTGAGAAGTTTTCAATGAAATTTGGATTATACCATTTGGAGTTTTATGTGGCCTTCCTTTTTTGATTGTGGTAGGTACAGGCGGTAGAGGACTTTCTGGTACATAGGTACATTTACATGTCATATCCGTGACATCTTTAAAAATGGACTACAACTCTTCTAAAGGCGCTTTCTCCTAAAAATCTCCTAAAGGAAGCGAAGTTATAGTAAACCCGAAAAACGGCTCCTATAATTTCAATCATTTGTTGAGGTGTGGCGTACTGAAGCAGTCGATCCAGAAGGATACAATTTCCAATTCGCCCCGCCGTTTCGGTGATCTGATCCAATTAAGCCTGAACCTTGCCGAATTTACATTAAATTTGCCCAAAATTTAGACTGACATTGGTCGAAAATTCCCCGAAAAAGAGGGATGAAGATACAAGTTGTATATTATAATACATTGAAATCGTTTCTTTTTATAGCTTTTAAATATTGGTCTCAGTATCACTGGTAACTTTTTACTTTATGAAAATTTGTTGATTGTTTTCATAAAAAACACGATTTTCCAACCTGAAATAAGTTGCTGGAGAAGGTTTACATCTTAGTCGAATCTCTACCTTTACATGAAATTTGTTATGGATTGGTGCCTGAAGGTACCTTGAGGCACTAATACTTACAACATTCTTGGTGTAAACCTAGATTAAGATCACCATCAACAATTTAAGGGATAAAAGTATGTAGATAATTCAAACCAACACAGTTTTCAGTTTCGGAAAACAGGGTTATACATCATACCAAAATGGTAAAAAAATCATGTTTTTTTATAATTTTCTATAAAACTGTGTCTTTTATGTTTACACTTCACATTATGAAAACTTTTAGCCCAATGGTTAACCCAAATTTTAATTGAAACACCTCCATCCGTAATATCAATTTCTATATCAAACTTAAAATCGCCAAAAAATGTAGATACTACGCTCTTCCGTAGGATGCCAGCTAGAACTGCAAACAAGGTACACATTGTTATCTGTCAATTGTTAGATTTTTGGAAACTTGAACCTGAACATAAGAAAAAGTCTTCGAAAGAGTTATGATTAATTTAGTGAATATAGTGACCGTAGAGGGCTATGGATCCAGATAACTAAAAGAAACTTAAGAAATTAAAAACAGATGTTAAAGGGTTGGTTTTAGATAAACCAGAGAAGATGAGAAAGAAGGAGATGGCTCGATTTTGAAATCCGATTACCCAGGATTACTCTCATTCACTAGCTCATTGTTTGGGAAACTCCAAGGGCCGCTCGATTGTACCTTTGAAGTAAACTGTTCATCCGACTCAAGCTTGGCCAGTCGGGAAAGTTTAACAACAGGAAGTAATTGACACACTGCTACTAAAATAGTTTATTAATTTTCCAGCTAAATGTTCTCTGCTGGTAAGGACTCCGCGTCTGTTCTGACCAATAATTATTTATTTTATTCGTTGGCGAAATAATTGAAGGAAACAGTGACTTTTAAACGAAAGAAAACAGCAAAATCAACCCTTTTTCGGGAAGCTAACCTTGAATTAATGTTTGAGGTCAATAAAGGATGTTGTTGTTTAGCCTAATTTAAACATATATGGTTAGTTTCTGTGAAATATGATACATAATACATAATGGTTCATCATTGATAAGTTTCCAATACAAAACCTCATACAAGACGAATCTGCAACAAAATTCAAGCTGAGAATTCTCAAATTATCCCCAGTGTGACGTTACGGTAAAGTAAAGTAAGCAATACATAGGCACATACCTCCGATACCTCATACCATCAAAGAATACCAAAGTATGTCATGTTGCTTTCTCCTCATATCGGCCAAAATCCAGTTAATGCAGTACTAGTATTTCGAGACGGTTTGTGTTCTGTGGTAACCCTTGAAACATTTGGCAATAGGGTTAGGTCTAGATGACAATAAGGTAACTTTAAATTGTAAGAGTTCACGTGTCATACTCCTTGTTCATTATTACCAGTTTTGATTGATCAATGATCAGGTTTAATATATTGTGATGTTGTCATTATCGTTTTATAAGTCATATAATATTGCTATCCTGTTGGTGATACTGCATTTTTTTAAGAAAGATATATTTATTTCTCCTTGTAATAAACTAATCATGACAGAACACTTTGTTAAATCAACTTTGAAGTGGTGCAAGTCATTCATCAGAAGAGAATCCATAGTAGATGTAATTCAAATGCTACTACGGGTCAATACTCCTCTCGAAAAATGCATCCAACTTTCAAACAAATCAATAGTCATCACAGCCGCAATGCTTTTATGGGTTTAATCGTTGTATCATATTTGAATGTAATATGATTTGGATATCAAAGTCATATTCTTACGTTTGCATGATAAAGTAAGGACAATGTTAGGTTACCGATGCTAAATACAGATTCGAAGAGACCCTTTCCAGCCACTACAATAATACGGTACTCAACTTGCCTTGTTTCATCAATATGTTGAAATTCACTAGGGCACACTTGTCGACCTCATATCCTATAAAAGTTGCCCTGCAGCAGGCTAGCAAACACTTCAAAATTGTAGAGATAGAGCATTTAGCCGACGAAGTCTACCAACATCAAAAAATATTATCGACCTAGTTTACTAGCTTTTACTGTAAAACTTCGAGGACCGCCTGATTCATATCATGAACAATTTTGATAAAATTTCCTACATTTTCACGTACCTAAATGAAAGCGTCGCGTCTTTACCGTGAGTAGTTTTGTCCAAAAACATATAAATATATAAAATCACTATATTACACATTTCTTTGAACACTCGTCATATAATAGGAGCTTTGTTCCTACTAGAACCAGTCAAATTGAAAATAAACAAGGACGTGTGTCTCGCAGCACATTCCACAGAGATATGTAACCTGACATAGTAACATTTTAACATGGCACCCAGTGGACATATTTAATACCTTCAACTAAGACGCTAAAGCAATCTATGACCAAACCATCTTAATGTCTATCCTTGAATCCATTTTTTCCATCTACACATATCTATTCATCTCTTTGTGTGAATCCATCAACCCACCCACCCACAATATCTATCTACAACGTTAGTATTTTTTTCAACGCAATTTAAAGGGGGATGTCCCGATTTAAGGGTATGAAGTTTTCATCTTAATAGATTGGCCTTCACTCCAAAACTCCACCAGTAAAGTTTCGCGACGATATTTCAATCCGTCTTGATGCGAGAGGTAAATGGTGCACATTTTCGCTCATAACTTCCAAACCAAACATCCTCTGGCTCTAAGATTTCACAGTAGTCTTCTTCTGATACCAAAATGTTGAGCACTTCCGGTAAAATCTGGGGCTTCTGGGGACGAGGCTATTAGCGATCGGGCCATGGACCTTTAACATCAGCGTTTGTTGTTTGTCCTGTTTTGGACGTGCCTGCCTTTAACGGAAACATAAAAGCTTATCATGGCAAGGAACGTTTTTGTTTTTCATTGTAAACCTACCGGTATTTGGGGGGGAAAACATTCACATTCTATCAAAGTTTTATAATTTCAAGGGTGAAGGTCGGTAAGGAAAAAAACATCCCGTAAAATGTCCCTTTTTTGGTAATGTGCTAGATACAAATTGCAACACAGAGCAAAAGCCACAAAAGATTATCAAAACTGAGGATTAAGATTAGAACATGAATTTTCCAGGGACTGTCATACCTGATGCATTGGCTTAATTACCATCGTTTACACATACTACCTCCTAATGGAATACTCTGTTGTCAGAGCAAACAGAATCTATTCAAACTATAAACCCTAGTCAACTTAGGAAACGACCCAGTGGTAAAGTAAACCGGGCTTGCAGTTGGAAATTGTGTTTACATTGATGAAGCAATGACTAGTACGTGCCTATAAGGGAACCTGAGGTAAAATTTTATTGGAAGATTTATCTTTGTATTTCGTCCCAGAACCGCTATGAATTTATGCTAACCACATTAGCCTGAGAAAGTTCACAATATGCCGCTAGCATGTGCGAGTTTGCTGGCTAAATGCTGTTACCCCCCTTTTTCGTTTTGAAGATGATGTTGGGATTGTTATTCAGTCACCTCATTGGATATTCGAGTCGAATCGAAAAGGGTTCACGCAATTATTGAATGTCTTTTTTCACCATTAAGGGTCTGTGTTTGACTTATGCATGGTTACTTTCAGTTCATGTGCGATCTCCATGGGCTTCGTCGGTCTTTTCCCTATACGTCTAGGTTCTAGATACTCCTAGCTGTTTCATATATTGGGTATATTTTATATTATGATCACTGTATGCTAAGAAATTACAATACGTGAGATATCTGAAACCTTGCTGGAATTTCTTATGTTTAAACGTGTGAACAAATTGCTTATTATATAGAGAATGATAAAGACAAGAAGAAGAAAATTGGCTATCATTCATACATATCACTTTTCCAAGAGTAATTCTAGTAAAATTTGGTGTACTCTAATATATTTATCCTTAGGCTTTTGAAGTCCCCTAAATAACATAGCAATATCCATCAAAATTATGCTTTCATTAAATAACAATGTTTTCTGTTACAAAATGTATGACTTTATTGCCTTAACTGAAATGCCTCAAACGCACAATGATTTATTTTTCAAGATCACGTAGCGTGTATAAACCTTCATCTTAACATCTGCTTCAATAAGTAGATAATCGTTTTATAGGGAGTTTGCTTCAATATTTCATTGTAATGTCATTAAAGTTTCATAACTGCTCTAGGGTGTGCCATGTATTAGAACTCGTGATATTTCGTTGTATTACTAACGAATATTGCAATCGGATAATGGTTTGGGCTCAAAAGATTCCAATGGATACAGGTTTGGCCCTTTTAAAGGTTAAAAAGATTTTGATGCAGATCGTTTATTTCAGAATATTCCGGGAAATTATTGATGCATCCATAGTGTAAGCGTAAAGTATAGTGATTTTTGGCTTTGAATTGAAAAATAGTAAGTCGTCAAAATTACGAAATGGACGTTGGATGAATTTTTTTTTTTTTTTTTTTTGTCGATCGAAAAGGGTTCAGCAATTATTGAATTTCTTTTTTCACCAGTAAGGGTCTGTGTTTGACTTATGCATGTTTACTTTCAGTTCATGTTCGATCTCCAAGGGCTTCGTCGGTCTTTTCCCTATACGTCTAGGTTCTAGATACTCCTAGCTGTTTCATATATTGGATATATTTTATATTATGATCACTGTATGCTAAGAAATTACAATACGTGAGATATCTGAAACCTTGCTGGAATTTCTTATGTTTAAACGTGTGAACAAATGGCTTATTATATAGAGAATGATAAAGACAATAAGTAGATTATCGTTTTACAGGGAGTTTGCTTCAATATTTCATTGTAATGTCATTAAAGTTTCATAACTGCTCTAGGGTGTGCCATGTATTAGAACTCGTGATATTTCGTTGTATTACTAACGCCGATATTGCAATCGGATAACGGTTTGGGCTCAAAAGATTCCAATGGATACAGGTTTGGCCCTTTTAAAGGTTAAAAAGATTTTGATGCAGATCGTTTATTTCAGAATATTCCGGGAAATTATTGATGCATCCATAGTGTAAGCGTAAAGTATAGTGATTTTTGGCTTTGAATTGAAAAATAGTAAGTCGTCAAAATTACGAAATGGACGTTGGATGAAAAGTTTGGTAATAGCAGAGTGTCCAAGCATTGCAGCATTTCTTATATAATAGGTAAAACCTTCCTCTGGAATCATGCCAAGTTTCATTACGATCATCATTTTCAAGGAAACAATATTGAAGACCCATTAACATACTGAAATTTGACCCATTTGACATTTGCAAATCGTAGGTACACGCGTCCTTCGAGTGCAACGTTCAGCAGAGTAGTGTAATACGCGAACTTCGAACTATTATGAGGCAGTTTATGCCTGCATCAATTCTATCGATGTGGGAAAAATCGTTAAATGCGATTTTATCGCTTGCAGAACATTTACGAATATTTTCAACGACTTACATTACAATAATTATAAGCCAGATTTTAACCTTAAGAAATAGCACCTGCGAAGCTTAAATGCAGACACTACGCTAAATGAAACCACGATTCCTGAGCACAAACTGTTAAGATTTTCTTATGTTTCTAATGGGTTTTCACTCCGGTTTGAAATTACACGCGTGCTAATTCTATATTAAAATGGTATAGATAGTGCATGATATCTCGAGGAAAAAATGACCAAAGGGCACATACGCTGTAGTCTCTCATTTACGCTCTTTTAATAAGAGTTTCATTATTCTTTCTTAAATCCACTGGCTTCAATACCTGGAATTTCTTTTAAAATGTTCTATGGTTGTAAACTATTTCATAGTCAATATTTCAATATCAATTTTTTATCAAAATTATAATTGTATCTCACACACACACGACCAATTGTATCAAAATATAAGAAAATATACTTTGAAATAATTTCTTAAGTGGGCTTCAGAAAGGGTTATTCGACCAACCGTAAAGCAACCGGGCTCGCTACAGAAAATATATGGATACCTCAATACCTAAGGTAATTCCCAAATAATTCGTATATGACTACTGGTGTTTGCCAAAGAGGTTCTATAGAGATAGAGAGGCAAACGGTTCGTACTCTTTAGAAATACACCGTTCGCATGTTTTTGCCGACCACAAAGAAAACATAGAGTACCAACAATAGAAGCAATGGCTGCATACGCTTCTTCCACATACTGGGGTGCCGCTTTGAATACACTTAATCGGTAGTGATACAATTAAGGTATGTGTTATGAGGTGGCCAGTGTAATAATGTGTACCTGGATCATTGTGCGCAGATACTCTTTTTCTCATAGCAAGGCGCGCTTAGGTGAAAAGATGTATTCAGTGAGGCGGTTTATTTAACTCAAGACGACGGTGTCTTTCATTCGTTGCGATGGGTAGACAAAATTACACCACCCAATAGCACAAACATCCAACAACTGATCTTTTGGCGGATTGTTGATCGAAGTGACATTAAGTGTGTATACGAGCACCCAAACGGATAATTATTCCGTGCAAGATTCAAAATGTCAGCGCCCAGCACGGACGACTGGTTTTGAATGCGTGTCACCCCCTTGGTGTTTGCAGTCTTATTAAACCGAAACATTATGTAATCATTAAGGAAGATCTGGCGATAAAGCCAAACAATGCAGAGGCATAATAGGACGATAGACCCAAAGAGGTTCTATATAGAATAGAGAGGCAAAACGTACGTAATCTTTAGAAATCATCGTCTCGCAGGTTTTGCCGCCCACAAAGCAAACATAGAGTACCACAAAGGCTACCTCCGCTTCTTCCACATAATGTGGGTGCCGATTTGCTATACACTAATCGGAGTGATACAATGGATGTATGGTTAGAGGTGGCCAGGTGTAATATAGTGCACCTGGATCATTGTGCTCCGATACTCTTTTTCTCCTTAAGCAATGCGCGCGTAGGTGAAAAAAGGGGGATGTATCATTGAGGCGGGTTATTTAAATCAAGGCGAGGAGTGTGATTTCATTCGTTGTGTGTTCATGGGTAGGACAAAATTTAACCACCCAATAGCACCAACATCCAACAACTGTTAATTTTCCGGATGTTGGAGCGAATTGAGCATTATGTGTGTATACAAAGCACCAAATAATAATTTGTCCGTGCAATATTCAAAATGTCAGCGCCCAGCACGGAGACTGGTTTTGAATGGGCTCATCCCCTTGTGTGACCTGACTTCTCAAAGCGCATTTGAGTAGTTTGGTACTTTTATTGTAGAATTCTATTTTAAATTAAATATATAATATAATAAGTATATATCATTTTAATGATGTTCATAGTCATTAACTGCTTATGTGTCCTGTAATGCTCTAATGGCAACACAAAATATTTGTGCTATTACAAGAAAAACCAAAAAAAAAAACTGGTGAAAACGCTTGAACAGAAGCGGTGATATTATCGGTCCGACCCCACCGGGTACTAAGTAGGCGAACTAAAGTGAAATCAATATTGATTTGTCTCTTAAAATGCTTTTGAGGAAAATTGACCCCCTCGATTGTTTATCTACATTTTATTTGACACCTGGGATTTACGTCCTTGATCGTCACTTTACATGAAGTTATTATTACACACTTCCAAAAAAAGCTTCGTCGGCAGGTAACGTACATGCTAGTTTAAGAGACTCCGAGCTAGAACTGGGGATTGTATATATGAAGGGAGGAGTTTTAAATTTACAATTATACTAGATAGTCCGTATACAACACATACATTTTGAGGATGTTATACATTTGTCAAATTAATATTTCCCCAATTTCCGGAATATGTACGCTAAAAATAGGTTTGTCTCAGAATCTCGAACGATATAACTATGAAGTCAGATTTGAAGGCAAAAAATTGACAAATTTGATCCACACACAAACAGAGGATTCCGACAGTGAGTGCGAATCGGGATACAAATGAGGATGATGAGGATACGATCAGGACAATAGTCATCATTGTCGCTCATCTCTTCTTGCCACACTGTAAAATTGGCGATGGTATGACAAATTGATGTAAATTTGGGTCGTTTTAAATAACTCCATTAGCAGTTATAGTTAAAAATCACACACGTACACACTCACACCCATCACACACTCACACACACACAAATACACAACACACACACACTGTCAAATACTTACCCAAACAATTGACAGATTTCAGCATACATGTAATTGCAAGCGAGGCTAGGCGACCTACATCTTTTGACATTAATGGGCGATTGCCTGACAGAATTATTTAATGGGTGTTTTAAAACTCCCCTACATGCTCTTCGAACGACCCGGTGTGTGTGGTGTGTGCGAGCGACGCGCACGTTCGTGTGGCGTGTTTGTTTGCTGTGGTGGGTAGGTTGTGTGTGTGTGTGTGGGTGCGTGGGTTATCTTGGACTCCTGTAATCTAAACCATTGGTCGCATCGGGTAACGACTGTACTTTAATTAAGATAAGTCACTTCAAATAATAAGTGAAGAGAACTGGAAAGCATACCATTCCCCCGCGGCTCATGAAGAAAAAATCTGAGTGGAGTTGATATTTTAGCAGCAATTAAGAATTGTCAATGATTGCTAATGTTTTCTTTCGCTTAAAGTCGTTAATCATTTACATGCGTATTTTAACTTGGCCTTGAATATGACAATGAGCAAAGTATGCTCGATGATATAATTGAAGTGACTTATTCTTAATAGAAAAAAGAAAAAAAGCCCCTGATATCACGAATGCATTGAAGTATCTGTTATCAGAAAAAAATACAACATTTAGCATTGAGTAAACGAAATTATGTGTTGAATTTTACAAATTAGTAAAAGTGATAGTAGATTGTCAGATTCGGCATTATGCCGAACTTACATGCAATACACTGTTAGATCAGGCATGCTTTAATCCAATAATGCTTTGTAATCGTTACTTGTAACTTAAAAAAAATATTAATAAATCGATTGTCGATTAAAATTGAAGTTTATTTGCGATTTTCTTTAGGAGGAAGTAACTCGGAGTTCATAATCGTTTACTATTTTGTCCAACCTACTATTGATTTTACTTTACTTAGTTAATCAAATTAAATTAATTAAAATATTAGGATATTGTTTGAATCAGGACGACAAAACACATTAAGAACCTCAAGGCAAAAATTAAAAAGTTGTTCACGTTAATTTTTATTACGATATGTCAAGGTTGCCCAAATGAAAAAAAGTCCACCAGAACTAAAGATAGAAATAAGATACAATAAAACAATTCCAATTAAATTCGAATCATGTTAATGCATCAGATTGACAAAAGGTATTATCAATCAAGTTACTTAGCTTATATCATGGAGAAAGAAAAAAAATGAAAAAATGAAAAAAAACGACACTGATGATCTATCAGTGTATTACTAGATTCGACAGGATGGCCTGAACTGATCAAAGTTAGCTATACATACAAATGTTCAAATTTCTTTATCATAGCGATATGGCGGAAATAAAGTAGATTTTGTTTCATATTCTGGGAGAGAGTTGATTCATTATTTTCTTACCAAAGTAAACAATTTTAGTCAGAGTCGTATCAATTGTATTCAGAGGTCTACATAAATTATTCAAGTAGAAGATTCTATCAGTGTGAAATCATTGACAAATACGTGCTATTTTCAATCGAATTTTATCGCTGTTGGTCATTGCACTCTTTTAGTCACTATATCTTAACTACAGCGATTTATTAATATTATTAAAAATACCCAAGTGGTTATGGAGGAATTCGTCATATTTGCCGAGGTTTAAATTGTCATTATAAATCTATTCTCTGACGCTTTTAGTAAAAGAGCCCGGCCTTACCTCAGCATATGTTGTTCCTGTAACATTCTGATTTTCAAGGATGATAAATTTCGCACAAGACTCTACTTAATGATTTTGCCTCAAGAGCATTATGAACATCCTTAGCCGTTATTAACCTGGCTGGCTGCTGAATGGAAACGACTGACTGTGCAGCAAAATTCCAGGCCAAAGTAATTCGGTCTGTGAATCGCTTGGTCATTCACAAGAAAGTTGATTTAAAAGGGACGATGCGAGTGTAACTATGTATTTACCTCAATTCTGAGAGTGATAAGTTAATTCTTAAGGATTGTAGTTAGTGACCAATCAAGGTTAGGATTAAAATTAATCTCTGAATTAACATTAAATCATTATTAGATTTGAATTCGAATCAGAATTCGGATGAAATTTAAGGTATAAACTAGTGCATTAATTTAAATATATTTTGATTGGTCACTAACACAATCCTACATGATGAACTTTAAATCCCTGAATGTAGAGTGTTGTAAACCTAAGTAATTTTTAGTTTCTGTCAAGAGGCATTAAAATAAGATTGAAGGTTTTATCATATTTACCTTGATTAATTTTTAATAAATTTTCAGTTAACCAGAAATAACTCAAAACCACTGTTGGTCTATGGCTATGGCATTATGTCGAGGTTGAAGTAATGTTAAAATGCTAAATTCAATTATAAGAATTATTGCAAATGTTTATTCACAAATTCTGCAGTCCCGCTCAAAATACGAATACATAGTCAAAATTATCGCACTGGCTTCTATTACTCTACCATCGACAAAATAGGCACCCAAAAGCAAAATCATCCTACCATTGCGTATTCCTAGATACGCAGGTTTGCGATCAATCACTGTATAACATCAGAAAACCAAGACAAATACGCAAACAAACGAGTTGACCGCAGTAGTAATATTATCGAATGATCCCGGACGTCCTTCTATTATACAGTCACTAGTGTTTTGAAACCATTTTGTAAGTTTCGATCATTTGCTGTAAAAACTGCAGCGTACATCCTGCGCTAGTATATACATGGATCTTATGAAAATGCTCAGAAGTAAGGAGCCGCAAATCCCCCTGTTGAAGCATTTCGAAAAAAAGGTACACTCTCATACTTCGGTCAATCATATTGGTTTTGAGGGCGAATTGAATTATGCGAGATAACAAATTTCTGTGAAAGCCTTAACATGAGCTTTCGATTTGCATGTGAAATCAGAATGCCACCGGCTGCTCAAAGATAGCATTCTATTTTTGCGCATGTACTGAGCATTATACGGCCTATACTGACTATAATAGATATCTAGTATTGATGAAGGCTATGAAATGATGCAAGTAACTAAAACAGTAAGAGTAAAAAAAAATAATAATAATTCAACAATAACAGCGAGTAGTGGTAATACACTAAAGTACGGCAAGTTCTTTTTTTCTAAATTAATTCTGCAGATACAAGTCAAGGTAACCCCCCCATCACATTTTGATAGATTAATCCCATACGAACTGAGGCTAGTTCTTGTCAAATTATCATGCTTAGAAGCCTTATGTTTACGAACGAGGATATCATCTGCTATGACGCTAAGAAAAAAAAAGTGCTCTAAGAAGGGTTTGGGGAATTAATAGGAAACAAGAAGTGCATACAGAAAATAAAATAAAGAGGCTCTTCGAAGTGCCTTTGCAACCATCCGCCAAACCAGGCTATTTGGTAACAGCACTCCCGCACCCCTATGAACTTGACTTTGTTCTTTGATTTAGCGTATGGTCTCCTCTGTTCGGTGACACCAAAATAAGTCCCGCACCTTGTTTTTGAACGTCATAATGCACAGCGCCTGCCTGGACAAAATTTGTTTGTGAAATCAGTTTTGTGTACAACATGTATTAGAAATGTTTAATTTTTGCTATAAGTCAAACACGTGATCAATAATCTTTGCCGGATAATTTGCGCCAACCCCAAAATAAGAAGGACACAAATTTACTTATATAAATTGAAGTTGTTTTCTCCTCGTATCGCCAAAAAAAGCATTTTAATGCAGTACTAGTATTCGGACGGTTGGTGTTCTGTGGTAAAACCCTTGAAACATTTTGGCAATAGGGGTAGTCAGATGACAACAAGGTAGCTTTAAATTGTAAGAGTTCATGTGTCATACTCCTTGTTCATATTACCATTTGATTGTCAGGTGGAATTATGTATATGATGTTGTCTTATCGGTTTAGAAGTCACATAATATGTGCTATCCTGTTGGTAGAAACTGCATTTTTAAGAAAGATATATTAATTTATCCTTGTAATAAACATATCATGACAGAAACACTTGATAAATCAACTTTTGAAAGTGGTGGTGTACTATTTTTGTAAGTCATTCTTCAGCCGAGAATCCATAGTGGATGTATATTAAATGCACCAAGGTCAAGACTCCTCTCGAAAAGGCATTCAAAGCAAAGCACTAGTGCATCAAAGCCGCAATGCTTTTATAGGTTTAATCGTTGTATCATATTTGAATGTAATATGATTAGATATCCATTTGAAGTCATATGCTTAGGTTTGCATGATCATATAGAAAATAACGACAATGTTAGGTTACCGATGCTAAATACCCCCCCAAAGATTCGAAGAGACCCTTTCCAGCCACTGCAATAATACGGTACTCAACTCGCCTTGTTTCATAATCAATATTTGAAATTCCATAGGGCACACTTGTCCGACTCATATCCTATAAAAGTTGCCCTGCAGCAGGCTACAAACACTTCAAAATTGTAGAGATAGAAGCTTTTAGATCGACGACGGGCTACCAACATCATTAAAATATTCGACCTAGTTTACTGTAAAACTTCGAGTACTGCCTGATTCATATCAATGAAAAAACAATTTTTGATAGAAAGTGCCTAAATTTTTTTCGCGGAACCTATAATGAAGCGTGGCGGCTCTTCCTTTAAAAACAAAATCGTGAGTATTTTTGTCCAAAACATACAAATATGACATTTAACATCAGAAATGTCTGTGAAACACCGTCTATGATGTGCTTTTCCTACAAGAACGTCCATTGAAATAAACAAGGACGTGTGTCTCGCAGCACATTCCACAAAGATATGTAACCTTACATTGTAACATTTTTTAACATGGCACCCAGTGGACAATATTTAATTAACCTTCAACTGAGACGCTAAAGCAATATATGACCAAACCATGTCTAATCCTTGAATCCTTTATATTCCACTATCACATATCTATCCATCTCTTTGTGTGAATCCATCAACCCACCCACCCACAATATCTACTCACGTTAGTATTTTTTTCACGCATATAACATCTATCTTGAACACCCTCTGTTTACCGTAAATTATCACTTCAAGCGAAACTATTAAGAGTGGTTTTGTCATTTTGGACGTGCCCGTGCCCGCCTTTAACGGAAAACCTAGAAAGCTATCATGTTAATTAATCTCATTTGTGTTTTCATTGTAACCTACCGGTATTTAAGGGGAAAATATTCACATTCTATCAAAGTGGTTTATAATTTCAAGGGTGAAGGTCGGTAAGAGAAACCATCCCGTACAAAAATGTCCTTTTTTGGATTTCTAGATACAACAAATTGCGACACAGAGTAAAAGCCACAGAAGATTAACAAAACTGAGGATTAAGATTAGAACACGAATTTCCCAGGACTGTCAATACCTGATTCTGGCTTAATTACCATTGTTTACACATACTACCCCCTCCAATGGAATCCTCTATTGTCAGGCACACAGAATCTATAGTCAAACTATAACCCTAGTCAACTTAGGAACGACCCAATGGTAAAGTAAAAACCTGTGGCTTGCAGTTGGAAATTGTGTTTACATCGATGAAGCAATTACTAGTACGGTGCCTAATGAACCTTGGGTAAATTTTTTTTTTATATTTTATCTATCTTTTGTATTTCGTCCCAGAACCGCTATGAATTTATGCTAACCACATTATCCTGAGCAAGTTCACAATTAGCCCTGGAGCTAGCCCCATTTGTAACACATCTCAAGTAAACAAGGTATTTGAGTTGGATGAAATATGTAACAACACACTGACAGAGACCCCTGAAACTCGATTCTTAAGTGCCGCAGTGGTGCCTTAAGAGAGGGGGCCCAAGACACAGATTGTACAGGGGTCCAAATTTTTAAATTGATCCAATCATGTTGAAAATATACCACTTTATGTGTCAAACCATAAGGTTTCAGAAAAGGTAGGTTTTGTACTATCTTCAGCCTAAGTTTCAGAGTTAGTTGCTAAAACAGCAAAACAATACAAAGGGTCAATTTCGTTGTACAGGGGCAAATTTTAAAATTAAAAAAAAAAAAAAAAAAAAATGTGCACATTATTGTTGGAGCTTAGAGGATTAAAATAAGGAAATAGTTTGGGGAGTGTCTCAAATGCGTGCTTAGAAAGTAGGGGGTAACAAGATCCAGCCCATTGAATGCAATGGACGTGACCTTCTGTGCCCCTACAACGGAAACTAAGCTTTTAAGACAGTTAAAACTCTTCCTTATTTTACCTATGAACTCCACCATAATTTGCACCATTTTTTATCCAAATCGGAGCAATTTAAAAATTTGACCCTGTACAACTGAAATTGACCCTTATATTTATTGATTTTGCTGTTTTTATGCCATAACTCTGAAACTTTAGGCTGTACCTATTACAAACTAAATACCTTTCTGAATCCTTATGGTAGACACATACATGGTGTGCTTTTCAACCTGTTGGATTCAATTTAAAAATTTGACCCTGTACAACCTTTGTTTTGTCCCCCCTCTCCTTAAGACACCATTTGCGACACTTAAGAATCACGTTTCAGGGGTTCCCTGTCAGTCTGTCAACTATTTAATCACTCAAACCTTTTGTAACTGAGATGTGTTACAATGTGTGCTAGCTCCTGGTTAACTATCCCGCTATCATGTGCGAGTTTGCTGCTAAATGCTGTAAACCGCTTTTCTTTTTTGAAGATTGATGATGGTTTGGGAATTGTCATTCAGTCACCTCGTAGATATTCGAGTCGATCGAAAAGGTTCAGCAATGATTGAGTGTCTTTTTTCATCAGTACGTGTCTGTGTTTGACTTAATGCATGTTACTTCAGTTCATGTTCGATCTCCAAGGGCTTCGTCGGTCTTTTCCCTAAACGTCTAGGGTTCTAGATACTACTCCTGGCTGTTTTCATATAGTGGGTAATGTTATATTATGAACACTGTGTATGCTAAGAATTCAATGCGTGAGATTCTGAAACCTTGGCTGTACTTTCTCAGTTTTTAAACGTGTTACACAAATTCTTATTATATATAGAGAATGATAACGACAGAAGAAGAAAATTGCTTCCATTCATACATATCACTTTTCCAAGAGTAATTCTAGTAATTTGGTGTACCTAATATATTTATCTAGCTTTTTGAAAAGTCCCTAAATAACATGCAATTCCATCAAAATTATGCTTTCATTAAATCACAATTTTCTGTGACCAAATGTATACTTTATTGCCTTAAACTGAAATGCCTCCAACGCACCATGATTTATTTTTCAAGATCACGTAGCGTGTATAACCTTCATCTTAAACCAACCTGCTTCAATAAGTCGAATTATCGTTTATAGTAGTTTGCTTCAATATTCATTGTAATGTCATTAAGTTTCATCAATACTGCTCTAGGGGTGTGCCATGTATTAGAATCGTGATAGTTCTTGTAGTACTACGAATATTGCAATCGGATACGGTTTGGGCTCAAAAGATTCCAATGGATACAGTTTTGGCCCTTTTAAGGTTAAAAAGATTTTGATGCAGATCGTTTATTTCAGAATATTCGCGGGGAAAATATTGAGCATCCAAGTGTCAGCGTAACGTAATAGTATTTTTGGCTTTGAATTGAAAAATAGTAAGTCGTCAAATACGAATGGACGTTGGATGAACAGTTTGATAATAGCAGAACACAGAGTGTCCAAGCTGTGCAGCATTTCTCTTATAGGTAAAACCTTCCTCTGGAATCATGCCAGTTTCATTACGATCATCAGTTTCAAGGAAACAATATGAAGCCCATTACATACTGAAATTTGACCCTTTGACATTTGCAAAGTCGTAGGTAACACGCTTCCTCGAGTGCAACGTCCAGCAGAGTATGTACTACGCGAACTTCGAACTATTATGAGGCAGTTTATGCCTGCATCAATTCTGTCGATGGTGGAAAAATCTTTAAAATGCGATTTTATTAAAACGCGTGCAGAAGCATTTACGAATATTTTCAACTGACTTATTTAACAATAATATATCCCCATATTTTAAACCTTAAAGAAATAGCACTACGAAGCTTAATGCAAGACACTACGCTAAATGAAACACGATTCCTGAGCACAAACTGTTAAGATTTTCTTACTGTTTCGATGGGTTCCTCACTCCGGTTTTAAATTACATCACCGCGTGCTACTTCTATATGAAAATGGGTATAGATTAGTGGCATGTATCTCCGATTAAAAAATGACAAGATGCACATCTCGTATCTCGTCATTTACCGCTCTTTAAATAAGATGTCTCATTATACTTTCTTAAATCACTGGCTTCAATCCCTGGAATTTCTTTTTAAAATGTTCTATGGTTGTAACTATTTCAATATCAATATCAATATCAATTTGTAGCAAATTATATTTGTATCTAAATTATAATTTGTATCAAAATTATAATAATTAACTTTAAAAATTTCGTAGGATGGGCTTCATAAAGGGGTTATTCTACAACCCGTTAAAGCAACCGGGCTCGCTACAGAAGTATAATGTTACATGTAGACCTCAATACACATACCTACAACAGGTAATTCCCAAATATTCGTATATGACTACATTGTGTTTTTGCCAGTCTTATTAAACATAAGCTTATGTAATCATTAAGAAGACTCTGGCGATAAAGCCAAACATGCAAGGTCATAATAGCGATAGACCCAAAGAGGTCTATATAGAGAGATTCGTCGTCAAAACGGTTACGTAATCTTTAAAAATTCATCGCCTTCGCATGTTTTGCCGACCACAATAGAAAGCAATGACCGCAATGAACGGCACTGGCTGCCTCCGCGTACTGTCCACATCCGTGGGTTGCCGCTTTGCCTATACACGAATATCGGTAGTGATACAAATTGATGGATGTGTTGAGGTGGCCAGGTGTAATAATAGTGCACCTCGATCATTGTGCTCATATACTTCACTTGTTTCTCCTATGCAATTTGCGCGCTTGGTGAAACGATTTATTCATTGAGGCGGTTTATTTTACTCAAGACGACTGGACGTTGTCATTTTTCATCGTTTTTTGTTGGCCATGGGGGGACAAAATTTAACCACCCACCCAATAGCACCCAACATCCACCACCTGATATTTTTGCCGGATTGTTGTATCGAATTGACATTATGTGTGTTATACAAGCACCCAAACTAATAATTTTCCGTGTCAATATTCAAAATGTCAGCGCCCAGCACGGACGACTGGTTTTGGAACTGGGGCTTCATCACCCTTGGATAGACCTGACTTCTCAAAGAGCCCGCCTTGAGTTAGTTTGGTACTTTTATTTGTAATAATTCTATTTTAAATAAATATATACTATAATACTTATAACCATTAAATGATGTTCATGTGTCATTAAATGCTTGGGTCATGCAATGCTCTTAATGTGCACACAAACTATTTGTGCCTATACCAAGTGTTGAAAACAGCTTGAACAGAAGCGTGAAATATATCGGTCCGGGTACTAAGTGGCGAACTAAAGTGTGAAATCAATTTACCCCCTCGATTGTTTATTGAATTTATTGGACACTAGGATTTACGTCCTGATCGCTCCACTTTACATGAAGTTATATTACACCTTCCAAAAAAACTTGTGGCAGGTAACGTAAGTGTATTTAAGGACTCCGCACGCTAGAAACTGGGTATTGTATAGGAAGGGAGTATTTTTTTAAACATTTTACCTACTTTATAGGGAAATCACGTAACAGAGACAAGCCAACTTGTTTATATAAGGCTTCTATGGATATGGACGTCTTTGAAGAGCCGTTTGCACATCGCGAAAGAGCTATAGACTTCTAGATATCGTGAGGCCACATTATATTTTTGTTGATATCATCATTTCTATCAACATTTTGTCATGGCGAGTAGTTCTAATTGTATTAAACCTATTAATCTATAATCAGGATATGTTGGGGATCCCATGGGTCTGGAGTCTTGCATGCCTGTAAGGATATTGTTCACGTAAAGTGTTTCGGGAGGGATCATAGAATAATCATAGCGTCGGAGGGCGGAGGGAGGGTTCTTTCTGCGGTTTTTTTTTCAAAGGAAAAAAAATACGTGGAGGTACACAATACTACGTTACACTCTGTCTTTAAATATTTGGGAATCAGGCGTCACGTTAGTTCTTTTATTGAGGGGCAATGTTTTTTTTTTTTGCATATTTTCTAGATGCATGTTTGACGTTACGCCATTAATTGGAGTGTTAAAGATAAAGAAGTCCTAAAACTGTTAGAAAGAGAGAGAGAGAGAAAAAGAGAACTAGCGAGCAGAGAGAGAGAGAAAGAGAGCGAGAGATAGAGAGGTTAATCTTACTCCTTTCGCAACATTTTTAATGTTAGGTGTTATGCTACAATTTTAATTTATTTGAAGTGATGTTGCAGAACATAATTATAGTAGGATACAAACAAATACATTTTGATGATGTTATACAATTTGTCAAAATTAATATTTCCACAATTTCCGGAATTTTTACGCTAAAAAAATAGTTGGTCTCAAATCTCGCAGTATATAACTATGAAGTCAGATTTGAGTCAAAAATTAGCAAAATTTTGACACCAAAAGAGGATTCCGACAGTGAGTGCGAATCGGGTTTCAAATGATGATGAATGAGGATTACGATCATGACAATAGTTCAATCATTTCGCTTCATCTCTGCCACACTGTAAAAATGGCAATGGTATGACAAATTTGATTTAACTTTGGGTTCGTTTTAAATACATTTCATGTTAGCAGTTATTAGTTCAAAATCACACACCGTACACAACATCCCCACACACTCACACCCAAACCCCACACACACACAAACACACACACACACTCTTTCAAAATACTTACACAATCAATTGACAGATTTCAGTATGTAATGCAAGCGAGGCTAGGCGACCTACATCTTTTAACATTAATGTCATTTTGCGACAGAATTTGTTTAATAGGGGTGTTAAAACTCACCATACATGCTCTTTCGGAACGACCCTGTGTGTGTGTGTGCGCGCACGTTCGTGTGCGTGTTTGTTTGTTGTGTGTGTGTGTGTGTACGGGTGTGTGGTGTGTGTGTGTGCGTGTGTTTCATCTTGACTCCTGTAATCTCTAAACCATTGCCGCCTCGGGTAACGACTGTACTTTAATTAAGATAAGGGGTCAATCAAATAATAAGTGGAAGAGAAAGAGAAAGCATACCATTCCCCGCGGCTCATGAAGAAAAAATCTTGTGAGTGGAGTTTATATTAGCAGCAATTAAGAAATTTCAATGATTTGTATGTTTCTTCGCTAAACGGCTTGTAATTCCTTACATGCGTTATTTTAACTTGGCCTTGAATATGACAATGACAAATATGCTTCGATGATATAATTTGAAAGTGACGTTTAAATAAAGAAAAAAAGCCCCTGATATCCCACGAATGCATTTGAAGTGATCTGTATCAGAAAAAATACATTTAGCAATGGGGGTACACGAAATTATTGCTGTTTATTTACAAAAAATTTACCAGTGCATAGTGGATTGTCAGAAGAGTCGGCATTCTGCTTTGTTAATACTGTTTTTAATAGTTTACTCTTAAATTAAAAAAAAAAGAAATGAAATCCATTTCGATATTAAATTGGAAATTTTTTATATTTGGTTTTTGTTTGTTTTAGGTTGTTTTTTTGTTTTGGTTTTTTCGTTTTTAAATTTTTCAATTAGTTAATCAAATTAATTAAGTAGTAACATTTTTTTTAATAAGGATGACCAAAACATTAAGAACCTCAAGGCAAAATTAAAGTTGCACGTTAAATTTTATTACAATGTCAAGGTTGCCAAGAATGGCAAAAAAAACATAATTGTTCCGCCCAAAATGAAAAAAAAGTCCCACACCACCCCAAATAAATTATAACAATAAACAATTCAATTAATTCACCAAATCCATTGTTGAATGATTTTCAGAATTTGACAATAAGGTATATCAATTCCAAAGTATCAGCTTATATCATGTAGAAAAACAAGTATTTAAAAAAAACTGTGTCGGTCGCCAGGCATAATTTTTAAGCAGAAATAAGAACACAACATTAAAAGCATTTAAAGGAGTGATGTTTTCATAGTTTAAGAGTTGACTTTTATTTACAGTAATTATATGGTATAAAAAGAAATATCAATCACTGTTTTGAATACTGAGCATAAGATTGCATTCGAACCAATCAACCTTGTTTACAACTTGATCGCCCGTTGACCTTTGACCTTGGTGTGAGACCTTTGACCTCACTAGTTTCTCTAATCGTTTATTTTAACATAGGTTACCCTTGCGGTCATTTCAAATAAAGGAAATAGAAAAAACTCCCATTGGGGCGCAAAATGTGTTAAGCCTGAATCCCCAAGTTATACATACAGCTTTTATATTTAAATTAGGTTACACTTCCTGTCCATTTCAAAATAAAGAAAATAGAAAAACGCCCAATTGGGCCGCAAAATGTTAAAAACTGAATCCCCAAGTTATCTGCTCTATTTAACATAGGTTACACCTTCCTGTCATATCAAATACAGCAAATAGAAAAACGCCATTGGGCGCAAAATGTGTTTAAAAACTGAAACCCCAAGTGTTAGGCCCCGGTATTCACAAGAAGGTAGTCCATGGAACTAAATCCTTAGTCCAGGACAAGTCCTACAAGGACGACGTTTTTTAAATCCCCATACTAAGTCCTAGACTAAAGTTAGTTCTTTCTTGTAGGACTTAGTCCTGACTAATATGTTAGTCCATTAACAATTTCTTTGTGAATACCGGCCATAAAGCTTTTAAATTTAACATAGGTGACGCCTCCTATCATTTCAAATAAAGAAAATAGAAAAACGGCCCAATTGGGCGAAAAAATGTAAAACTGAATCCCCAAGTTAAATAACCTTTATTTGACATAGGTTCACCTTCCTGTCATTTCAAATAAAGAAATAGCAAAACGCCAATTGGGCGCAAAATGTGTTAAAACTGAATCCCCCACTTATAAGCTTATTTCATAGGTTACAAACCTTCTATCATTTTACATACATAAAATAGAAAAACTGCCCATTGGGCGCAAAATAATGTAAAAACGAATCCCCATTATTATCTTCATTTAACCATAAGGTTACAACACCTTCCTGTCATTCTAGTGGAAGAAAATTGAAAAAACGCCCAATTGGGCGCAAAAATGTTTAAAACTGGAATCCCCAAGTTAGAAGCTTTATTTACATAGTTATACCCTCCTGGTCATTTTAAATAAGAAATATAACACGGGCCCACATTGGGCCAAAATGTTTCACACTGAATCCTCCCCAAGTTTATAAGCAGTTAATTTTAACATAGTTATCACCTTCTTGGCAGTTCAAATAAAATAGTCTAGAACAAAACTCCCAAATTGGCGCAAAATGTGTTAACCACTTAAAACCCCAAGTGATAAGCTTTAATTTCACATCGTTTATACCTTCCTTTCATTGCAAATAAAATAAAATAGAAAAAACTCCCAATTGGCGCAAAATGTGTTACAACTGAATCCCAAGTTATAGCTTTAAGTTTAACATGGTTCAACAACCTTCCTGTCATTTCAATAAGAATCAGAAAACGCGCCCATTGGGCGCAAAAGGTTAAAACTGAATCCCATCCGACCAAGTTATAAGCTTCATTTAACAGAAAGTTCACCGTCTGTCATTTCAATACAAAAATAGAAAAAAACGCCATTGGGCGCAATGTGTTTAAAATGAATCCCAAGTTATAAGCTTTATTTAACATAGGTTAAACCCTCCTTTCATTTTAATAACGCAATAGAAAAACGCCCATTGGGCAAATGTGTTAAAACTTAATGCCCAAGTTATAAGCTTGAATTTAACATAGTTACACCTTCCTTTCTGTATTTCAAATAAGAAATATAGAAAACGCCCAATTGGGCGCACATTGTGTTAAAACTTGAATCCCCCATTATGCTTTAATTTAACATAGGTTATACCTTCCGTCATGAGTCAATAAAGAAATAGAAAAACCGCCGCCATTGGGGCTGTCAAAATGTGTTTAAAACTGAATCCCCAAGTTTAGAAGCTTTAATTTAACAAGGTTTCCACCTTCCTGTCATTCAAATAAAGAAATAGGAAAAAACGAAAAAACCGCCCAATTGGGCGCAAAAAGTGTTTAAACTGATCCCCAAGTTATAAGCTTTAATTTTTAACATAGTTTACACCTTCCTGGTCTTTCAAACTAAGAAAATAAACAAACGACCCCCATTGGGCGCAAAATGTGTTAAAACTGAATCCCCAAATTATAAGCTTACATTTAAATAGTTACAACAACCCTTCCTAATTTCAAATAAGAAAATAGAAAAACAACGCCAATTGGGCGCCAAATTTGTTAACACTGAATCCTCACATTTTAAGCTTAATTTAATGGTAGGTTACACCTTCCTGTCTTTTCAATAAAGATTTTACCGAGTTAAACTTTCTTTGTCTTAAATAATATCAACACAAATACATGTAATAAGCTTCATCATTACGTAGTAAACTCTACGTGGCCTGCCTGAATCATTTTCTTATAACTCTCCTCTTTGTTACTCACCCTTTACCTATCCCTACACACCTTTTAACCCTAAACTCCCTCAACAAGCACGTCTTCATTCACATAGACTAAATCAAAGAATCTTTTTTCAGGCATTTCACATCAACATGCAATGATGTTATTCTTTGTCTGAAATTGAATCGCATTACACACCCAACGATAAAACTCCAAAAGGAATAGTCAGTGCGTAATATCATTTTCATAAAATACAACATTTAATTGAAATGACCTTCAGCGATAGAAATAGACTCCTTCGCATTTTGGATAGCAGTGGTTTCTATGTCGAAGTACTAGATCATTTTCATAAAAGAAACCATTTTGAAATGACCTTCGCTATATAAATAGAACTCCATTCGCAATTTTTGAGAGAGTGTTTTTCTATAGTCGACCAAAATGACACGTCTGATCTTCGTGTATTACCAAAAGGTAGACGGTATACATTACATTGTTCAATGTGCGTTTTCATATCGATGAGCGGAAAAAAAGTAGATGTTTTTTCTCATATTCTGGGAGAGATTTATTCTTTTTTCTTACCACTTAAAAAAACAAAATTATTTCAGGTCTATTCAGGTGTTATATTATCAGAGGTCGACATAAATAGTTCAGTAAGCATATTCTATCGTGTGAATCATGCCAAAGACGTGTATTGTCAATCGCATTCATCGCTGTTGGCTCATTGCACTCTTTTAGTTACTATATCTTTACATCCTCGATATTCAGATTTATTAAAATACCAAGTGGTATGGGAATTCGTTATATTTGACAGGTTAAATTGGGGTCCATTAACAAATCTATTCTCGGAGACACTTTTGTAAATAGCCCCCTGGCCCTCTATCTCACACATATGGTGTTCCTGTACATTCTGATTTTCAGGGATAGATTTCGCAACACTACTCTACTTATATTTGTCCTCAGAGGCATTAGAACCATCATTACCTTATTAACCCTGCTGGCTGATGGAACCGACTGTGGCAGGCCAACAATCCCCAGGCCAACAAGTAAATTCCGGTCTGTGAATTCGCTGGTCAATGCAGCAATAGACAGTTTTATACAGCGGGAGGCGAGTGTACTCTGTATTTTCCCTCATATTCTGAGATGATAAGTTTTTAAAAAATTTTCTTTTACGGATTGTATTACTGACAATTTCATGTTGGATTTAAAATTAATATCTACGGCATACATAAAAATCATATAGATTTTGAATTCGAATCTGTTATTAGATTAATTGGAAGGTATTAACTAGGATTTAATTTTAATCTATTTTTGAGATCATCTTACTAATTCTAAATGATAACTTTTAAACATCCCCTGAAACTTTAGAGCGTAAACCTACGTAATTTTAGTTTCTTTTCTGTCAACGAGGCCTTAATTGCACCGCCCACTTAAGATTTCGATCAGCTTGCCAAGTCAAAAATAGATTTGGCTTAATACTATTAGGTGGAATGGCTTTGGGGGTGGAATGTGCAGAAACTGCACTTGTGTTTATCAAATGAGGCTTGTTGCCATAGTCAACGTCCCATTTTGTGTTTTGTGATCAATGTATCAAGGCTTTTTGTGGAGTGAAAAAATGAAAATTTGCCTTTTCAGACGGTGCCATTGCCCTGACAGTTGACACAATCTTTAAAATTTAGTTCATAAAAATAGGCCCCCCCATCTTCATGCTATTCAAATAACAAAATGTGCCAGAATTTCTCTTTTAACTCTATGGATTGTGGACCTGACAACACTGGAAGTTTTACAACTAATGAAATTGGACTTTTTGTTTTTGGCCTATGTTTGCAAGAGTAAAAAGTCTACGTTCGCCTGTTCAGAGTATTGGCTTTCTGCTGTCATAAAACCGACCTGCCTGCCCCAAACACATCTATGAGAACAGCTTGTTGGGGAAATATATTTATCATAGGGTTGGTACGGATTGTCCATACGTACTACTTGATCATAACTACAGTGTCATGTTCTTGAAATGATCTACGTACTACGTGATCTAAACTACAGTGTCACTACGGTGTCATAACTGTCCAGTGTCTGTGTGACTGATTGGTCCTACCACTCATTTGTCCATTGTGTTCGCCATTGAGTGGTGTATGCATCATTTGTTTCAGCACTGTAGCCCTAAATGGCCCTCTTCTAACACGTCACGGTTTTATATCGTACATTTGCTATGTAGCTAGGGGACAATCTCTCATGGGGAACACACATCAGTTTCTTTACACCGGGGTCAAAAATATGCAGATATTGTCTGTAACATGTCTAACCCCAATAGTAGTAAAATCTTATGAGTGTTAATGTATAATTATGAATTCTCTCTTTCTTTTTGACAGCAAATAAGTACCACCTCCTTCTTTTGATATAACAATTCGTCAATTCCAGGAAGTTCTGCCATTTTTCCAGAAAAAATGGTAAGATTTTAATTCAGCCCAATCTATTGCCATGTTACAAAATGAATCGTGGTCAAGTGTTTGCCTTATAAAAGGAAAAAAAAAGCTATTTAGAAAAATAGGACAGCGTACACAAATACCGAGTCCAGTCCGATTATGTGGTCAACGAAAAGAGGAGCAATTATAATGTCACAAGTGACCCAAGGAATGTGACATTTGACCTCCTCATGTGTTACCCCCACATAAGACTCCTTGTCTCAATCTACAAGTATAAAAAGTACGAACGTTATCCATTAATGCACTAAAAAAGGCTGATGCTAAGTTGAAAAAGTACCAACCAAAAGCTGCTATTTACTAGAGCATTTATGGCCCTAAGTAACCCCAGAATGACTTTATACCTCATCTGTAACCCAAATAAGACCCCTTATTCATGTATAAGACATACCAAGTATGAACTAAATCCATATGGAAAATATACAGTTAGTTGAAGAGTTGTTAACCAGAAATGTGTATAAAGAGCAATATGATGCACCCCCTGAATGACCTTTGACCTAAACTGTTACCCCACATAAGCCTCATTGTCTCAATGTATAAGCATACCAAGTATTAACATAATCCATCACTGGACTAAACGTTATAGTAATTGAAGTATCAACCAAAAGGTGTATACTAAATGTTTGAGGACCACAGACACACAGACAGGCAGATATAATATGAGTGCATAGATTGACGTCAAAGGTGGTGAAGACACCATTAATTTGCGGCATCCGGTAGGTATGCTTGACATGCCTTATTTATTGTAAATACATATACGGGGATATGTATGGGGTATGAATGTAGAGACCAAAGGTCATGAAAGGTGTGTATATCTAGATATTTCAAACATTATTTCTGCTAAATTTAGCCAACTTTTCTGTTTTATTAGACGACTTATATGGAACTAGCCGTGTCATTTTTTCCACAAATACATACAAAATATATAATATTTAAAGGTGACGTTGTTTGAATCTCTTATTGTGGTGACTTTGGGCGAAAACTGAAACACGTATTGCAACAAAGAAATAAAGAGTATGCTCGTTTCATTGTTGCGCAATCGATTTCAAAAGGCTCACTTGTTATTTTTTGTGTACTATTTGTATTTCTTTTAATCCATTTGTTTTTCATTCTTTGACAGCAATATTTTAATTGGCTACTATCCTTCTAAACAAAACAAATACATTATAGGAGCACGATAAGTAAAATAAAACAAATTCCTTATGGCCGTGTCATAAAATCCAGTCTAACGTGCGAGGTTGTTTAAAACAACATGATATGTAATTAAAAATCTCTACTAGTGATGAATTATATACATTGTAACATCACATAAAAGAGCGCGTTGTTAGTACTACTTTTCGCATCAATAGGGAAGAGGAGACACATAAGCCCAATGTTGAAATTCAAATAAACTAGCGTAAGTGTTTTCTTAGCACAAAATTAAAGGGGGGAGTTAAAAGGTGTTTCAGAAAAAAGTGGTTTTTAGACGAGGGAATGTGGAAAGTACTGGAGGATTCAACATAAGGAAATGTTGCCAAACAAAGGAGCCAAAGGTGCCATTTTTTGGCAGCCAAAATTTAAAGTTCAATTGATCATGATTTGCTTCACACAAGAATTTGAAAAACTGCGTATAATTTGAAGAAAATCGGACTGCGTATTATCTTTTGGTAATAGTGATTAAAGCTATTACACTATATAACGATGTAGATTGCACAAAATAAAATGATAACAGATTGGAATCTGTCAAACACATCAAATATCACAAAAATATTTTGATTGCCTTTAAAATATTCAAAGATTAGAATGAGGGAACTGATTGTACGGAATGGCAACATTAAACAAACTATGATCATTTAATGTACTGATTATTAGTGGAATGGACATGTACAAAAAATAACCAACATAATGAGAATCTGGCAAACCACTGTATCAGCCCCGCCAATTCAATGAACTGATAATATGTCATCAAAAACATTCAGAATGATAGGAAATTAGGCAAACATGACTAGAAATGCATATTATACAACAATTTGACAATAAAGGCCCCAAAATTTCACTACATGAGACATAGAGAAATTGGCATTTTCGCAAATGTCTCTTTTTCTGGCCCAAACCACGCCCTATGATAAATAGTATTCCCCAACTGTTCTCATCAGATATGTGGGGCAAGGTCCTTCTTTCTTTGTTGTATGACTTCGATAAGTGCAGAATTTATGTTCTTTTTTTATTACCCACCCTATTATAGAACAGTGCGCAAGTGTGGATTTTTTTACTCTTGCAATTTTATGTGATCTACAAAAAAAGTCCCAATTTGTCTGAGTTTGTAAAACTTACAGTGTTGTATTAATTTAGGTCCAAAATCCATAGTAAAAATGCGTACGGGGCATATTTTTGGTGCCAAAAATTTTGTTATTTGATTGAAAAATATTGATTTTGTTTGTTTTAGGTTGTTTTTTTGTTTTTGAAAATGCTAAATTTTATTTTAAAAACAGTGTGTCAACTGTTCAGGCAAAGGCACCTTCTGAAAAGGGCAACAAATTTTCAACTTTTTTCAGCTTCCAAAATAGCTGAAAATTGCCCCAAAACACAAAAATGGGCCGTTGCTATGGCAAAACAAAAGCCTCATTGTGAATAACACAAAAGTGCATTTCGACACATTCCACCCAAAGCCCTTCAACCTCACACTGTAAAGCAAAATATTTTTTTTTTTACCTCGGCAAGCATTACTAAAAATTTACGTGGGGTTGCACTTAAATAAGATTGAAGGTTTTATCATATATCGTACCTTGATATAAAATTAATACCACTTTCATGTCCTAACCAGGCAAAAAAAAACTACAAACCTAGATTTTGTCTATGCTATGGCATTATGTCGAGGTGAAGTAACTGTTAAAATTGATAAGTACTAAGGAATTATTGGCAACTGTTTCATTCCAAATACTGGCAGTCCCGCTCAAAATACGAATTTAAATATGCCAATTATCGCACTTGTTCTATACTTTACATCGACAAATGGCCCCCAAAGCCACATATTCCTTTACGTTGCTGTTCTAAGATTAATCGAAGGTTCGAGCAATCACTGTAGAACACCAGAAAAACCAAGACAAATACGCAAATAAACGAGTGACGCAGTAGAATTTATCTAATGATCCGTGAACGTCCTTCTATTGTAAGGTTTCACTAGATGTTGAGACCATTTTGTAAGGTTTCGATCATTTTGTTTAAAAACGGCAGGCGTCATCCTGCGCTAGTAATGAATCTTATGAAAATTACTTTCAGAAGTAAGCACCGGACATTGTGGGGAAGCATTTTCGAAAAAAAATGTAACACTCTCAAAATTTCGACCTGAATTTGCGGTCAATCATTATGTGGTTGGAGAAGAAAATGAACTTTGCGAGATAAACAAAAAAATATGTCCTGTGAAGCCTTAACGTTATCATGCGTTGTCGATTTCATGTTAAATT
>JAMKCH010003569.1:0-35935 GCA_023653785.1 Ophioderma brevispina | reverse complement strand
ATATAGAGATGTATATAATTTTGTTGTGTGGTTGCGGACACTAGGAACGACATTGTAGTCCAATATTGTTTGTTTTTCAAATGAAATTAATAATAAGATAAGATGGCCTGAACAGATGATACCTGCCTGTCTGACCAAGTTGTGGGTTGGGTTTTGCAGCTTGGAACTTTACCGTGATCCACCCGAAATAGTCAAAATATTTCAAGTTTGCGGAAGGAGGAACAAGTGGAGGAAAATCTATAGGAATTCTCGTATTTATTGCCGGAAAGGAGCAGAAAGAAAACAGCAGATTAAAAATATGACTCTCTATTCAATTACGTGTTGTAGTAAGTGTCCGTACAAACACTAATGACTAAACATCAGCTATTTGTCCTTTTTAGGTGGCTTTTGGTCTTATAACTTGCAGGGAAGCTTGCATACCAATACCTGTTACAGACATGCAAATATATGGTTTTTTGAGTAGTTTTTTAGATTTTTGATTAGCGAATCACCGACGTGCCTTTAGCCACCCAGACAACAATATTTCAATATGGATACTAAAAATTCGTTCTAAGTTGCGGATTGGCTATCAATGTAGGAGTCATTAACATTGATTAAGGGGTCAAAATTATTCATGAACTTGTTAGTGTAAACAGTAGCGCTATAATTATAATTTTGTGTGTAACTAAAATGGTTTTTTTGTTTTTTTTTTTTGTTGTTTGTAAATGCGTTTTCTTTAATAATGCTGAAGATAAAGGGAATTCAAAAGCTGACACGACAGAATGGATATTATATCCTGCAATCATGGTTGGCATTATACAAAAATACTACATGGTTTTAGAGGAAAAAAAAAAAAAAAAAAAAAAAAAAAAAAAAAAAAAAAAAAAAAAAAAAAAAAAAAAAAAAAAAAAAAAAAAAACAAAAAAAAAAAAAAAAAAAAAAAAAAAAAAAAAAAAAAAAAAAAAAAAAAAAAAAAAAAAAAAAAAAAAAAAAAAAAAATCGGGGCACACTATTTTCTCGAGGTTACTGGCTACGGGCCTATCATAGGCCTTGATAGGCCCGTAGCCAGCTACCACGGGAAAAAGTGTGCCCTATTTCCGGTATTTAAACAAGGTTAAGTAGTTTTGTTTTTTTCAACACCTCACTATGACTCTGGGACGAGGGTTGTAGGAAATTAGTCCAATCTATTTCCCTAGGGAAATAGCATGGAGGAATTAGCCTGGGACTATGGAAAAGGTAAGCCGGGCGGCATTTGTAAAGTAGCCCAATGTGCGGGGTAAACCGCGGTTTTGCTGGCAACACTGGTAATAGGAATCAGCCAATGAAATAGCATGATTTGTCTGAATAGTCATTGAGGTATAATAAAAAGAGTTAGTTAGGGTGAAAAAAAAAAACGAACTGGTTTATTTTTGCAGTGTACAAATAAACCAGATAAACGATTGCATTGAGGAGGGACGTTGTGATTCATGACACCTGGACGAATTTGACATTCAGGGGTTTCACTCGATTCTTTTGAATTAAACTCCACATTGTACAGGTATGCTTTCTGTACATCCCCCGAGGCGAGATTCTGTCGTGGTTGCGTGGTTCTACTCACATTACAACATAGGAGCTACATATGGTGTTTTAATATTTAGACCATGGCGGTTAGGTTCCACAGAAAAATAATTGAACTTGCCATAGAAATATTGCGTTATTACAATGATTTTTTTCAGTAAAAATTACATAAAGCAATATAGTCATAAACTTTATACCATGGTTTTACTTGATAACTCGAATCTATGTGCTGATATTCTTATACTCTTCATAATGAGCAGCAACGCACATATATTACAAAGGTTATTGCATGGCTACAGTGGAATGTGAGAAATGATTGATGCGAATAATTAAATTAATTTAATAATTTAATTCTGATATATACGCGCGACATATCAACCGAAAGTATCAGGGCGCTTCTGTAGAGCACCTAAGGCTGCTACAACACAACGAGAATCTAGAACGTCAAGAAAAAGTAAAAAAAAAAGGTTTTAGGTTACAACGGAAATATCAAGTTATGACTGATACAGTGTTTTAGTAGGCATTATCAACCAATACATGCGAAAGAACAGAGTCAGAAACCGTTATGGCAATCCTAGTAAAATTTAGTGGAATTCTTTCTAAATGACATCAGACATGGTCCTTGACCTAATGTGCCTCTATATTGCAACACAATTTGAAACATAAATGGAATTAACAGCTGGTCAACTTAATATTAACAGTGATGAGAATCAATTGCTTGTGCTGAAAGGGTTTGCTAACTCATCACATATTTCCAATTTCTATATATCTCAGAAGCCAGAGGGGGAAACGGATATTAAGTGTGTCAAGTTGTCAATCACAGTAGCTCAGTGTAGATAGAAGAGAAAGCGGAAACGAATTGAGAAAAACAGCCCGGAATTACTTTCGCTAACAATGGCTTTACCCTTGCCGACGGTGTTGTAAATGATACTTGCTCGAATGTTATGGTTGAGAGAATACTCAGGAAGCGTATCAATGACTCATATCGGGACAAGAAGCACAATATGTTAAAAGGTAGCGACGATACTCAGAAGCTTTATCTAAAGCACCCATTAGGGGGTCCGTTGAGGCTCCGTTACATATATTTGTTTTAGCTTAAAGCAAGAAAAGAATGACGTCATAACATATTTTACTTACTTGTCAGTCTGACCAGTACCTTGGATGTAGCGTAACCAACACATACTTTCCCGCCAAAATGACGCCGCCACGATTGTTTGAAGCAGGCATCTATTCCATCAATGAGGATTATCATGCTATGGTACGTTTTTATTCCTTGAAAAAAATTCAAGAAACTGTTAGTGCTACACTTTTATGTTTTAACACTTTACTTGTCAACTCCCTGAGTGATTTAATTGCTATTAAAAAGCAGATCACTTTAGTACCCTATTGTATTGGACCCAATACTGAGGGCAAATTATTTAAACAGAAAAAAAACTAATTTGCCCAAAAAAATTTTCTATAAAAAATCAGGGCCATCCCAGTGGAATATATTACACCAAGGCGTTGAAACAATCAAGATCGGTTAAGCATTTTAGATCACAAATTAAAGAAACTATTTGCTCAATAGATTTAATGTGATTGTACTTATACTGAAATTGCTTTTGATCATTGTTTGTATCAAACAAAATTAAATTGTAAGCTCGGACAATCGATGCAGGAGGTATTGTGTAGCTTTGAATATATTTTTTTTTCTGTGTAATTGGTGTGATTTTGTTTGTTTGTGTTTGTTAGTGGACTTTATGTAAACAACCGTGTTGATATTAAGGTGATGTTCCCTTTCGGGCAGTAGGCCTTTCGAACATCCCCTTTCATTTAATTTGTTACCAAGCTATATTTTATATATTGTATTTTTAACATTAAGAATAAAGCTATATGATGATATGATGATTGATACATTTCATGTGTCAAAAGGAACCTTTCAATTTCACATTATGATGAATAAATTATCCAGACGGAATGTGGTTTGATTTGCATCAAGATCGAGCTTGCGCTTTCGTTATCGTAAATATCAAGCATTTATAATCGTAAAGCCTTCGTAAAATGTTAGTTTTGGTTGAATTTGCATTGTGATTGATAAACTAATGAATCATGTGTTTGCAACTATCAAATTTCATAGTTTCACCTTCACAGATTTCATATATCACTTCTTTTGGATATGGACGGATATATTATTATATTAAAACGCTGTTCGTTTCTTTTATGTATACCCAACCTTTTTTCTCTACCATTTTGACGTATGTTTTCCCTTTAAATTTAAACGCAAGTGTCTCGTTCTGTTTTCCCCTCCTTTACATCCAAAGGCGACGTTTTCGATAATTTGGTGTTCTAAACGTCAAGCAATATTGATTTGGACCACGTTGGATTTTTGTTCATTTAGATGTTTTTGCGCTGCAACAAATCAAGTTATTTTTAAATCGTGTCAGCGTTTACTTCTTCTCCCTATTCTAATTCTACTGATAACTGGGCAGTGAACAATAGATATGGCAAACTACAGGGCGCTGCCGACACGGTGGTCTATATTTCATGCTTCAATAAAGCCGATGATTCTTTCTCCTTTCCCTGTCTAAGTTAAAAACTAATTAAACTTTATACCTTTCAAGGCATTGATAAGTTGTTTTGAAGTCATATTGAATTCAGTCAATATCCATCAAGCATGTTAAGATTTCTTGGTGTAAAAAGAAGGCTTTGTCTGCTTGGCAGCAAATTTGACGAGATCCAACCGTCTGAATGTATAGACC
This sequence comes from Ophioderma brevispina, assembly GCA_023653785.1. Taxonomy (NCBI): domain Eukaryota; kingdom Metazoa; phylum Echinodermata; class Ophiuroidea; order Amphilepidida; family Ophiodermatidae; genus Ophioderma; species Ophioderma brevispina. The sequence continues at coordinate 31,661 of JAMKCH010003569.1, read as the reverse complement.
TCACCAGAGGGTTTAGCAACCCAAAGCGTTTTCAACAACTCAGCAAATATTGATATAAACGTTTCCTGTCAAATTGTACAGTGACGGTCGGAACTTGTTTGCTAAGATATAGCATTGACATCATAAATTGAAAAACGTCTATTGTCCTAATAGGAAGTCATACTGGTTCTTTCCTTTCATAATGCTGGGCACGTTTTAGTCCTGCTCCGAGGTAAACTAAGAGGCTGCGTAAAAGATTTGTTATGCTAACAGACAAAAATAGTTGAAGTACACGTCCTATTTATAATTGAAGAAACCATGTTGGATATAGAATTATTACAAGTGGTATTAACAGCTACAAAATCGTTGGTAACAGAACAGTGGCCATCGCATTATCCCTAACTCCTTATCTGTTTTCGCCTATGTTCCAGAAGACAGTGAATGAATAGCGGGAGAGAGGAAGGAGAAAAGTGGGATATTTGGGGCGGTCTCGAACCAGGGGATCGAGGGGCACCTGGTTCGCATCACCGGGGATACCACGCTACGACGGTGTCACTGACCCGGCCAGCGAATTCGTGCCCATGTGTCTTCGTTTGATGACGAAATCGCTACATCATGGACTTATCGTGCATATTTCTCACTCAGTGCTGTGGTGTTCTGTAAGGAGTGGGAGTGTTAGGGTCATTGCAATATAATGTTCTGCTACCGTTGTACTATTGTGAACAGTTAATACATGTACTAGTCAATGCTACTACTACCTTTTCTGCTACCACTACTACAACTACTACTATACTACTACTACTACTGCTACTACTGCTACTACTACTACTGCTACTACTGCTGCTGCCACTACTGCAGATGATGTTGTGACTGCTGCTGCTACTGCTACTGCTGCTACTACTACTACTACTGCTACTACTACTACTGCTACTACTGCTGCTACTGTTGCTCCTACAAATACTACTAATACTACCACCACCAACAACACAACAACAACACCACCAACTCGCCCACCACTACCGCCACCACCAGCCGAAGCCCTTTCTTAAAATTGGAGATAAAAGTGAATAAGCCGAAAACGCCTTTATGTAATAAATATAACTTAGTATTTTGTATCGCGCAGAAAATCCAAGCATGCTTCTTCATAAAGCCGATTAGGACAGAAAGGCAAGTTCAAAATTTTGTTTTTGGCTTTCATTTCTACTTGTTTGCCCAATAAAACTTCGAAATGTTATCGGTGATCTGCATGCAATCAAGTGCAAATTCAGAGAAATTCGTATCCTCAGAAAATCTCCTCATGTCCCTTTCCCTTTAAGTACCAGTCTTAAACAACTGTTTAAGAAAAAATAAACAATTATTTGAACAAATCAGCCAACAATGAAGAGAGAGGTCATCACTTTGATAAGAACAGGCGAAGCGACTTCCCACCCACACATTATACTGACACGGGTCAGAAGTGTGGAGATACACTAGAGCCGTTACCGTGCATGTGATCTGTAAATGTACCCCGCAGTGGCAGCAGTTATTGAGTTCTGACAATCCGGGAGCTCTAATGCCTTGGCCAAAAGATAAACGAAACATAGGCACATAGAAGTTGTGAAAGGAAATAATAAGATAAAAGAACTGTCAGAGTACAATAAGAGACTTCTGTGCAAAGCAGGCGACAGGAGGGGTGTTAAGCATGATAACACTGCAAGAACAAGTATCTTAAATATATTGAACAAAGCGTCTTCAATATCTTGATGGATTGAGAAGACATTACAGTCAATGTTATGGAGTTCCAAAGATGAGGTTCTGCGTCAGTAGCGTAACAGGGGTGGGTAGCAGGGGGAGGTTGCCACCCTAGAGAGCTTTGACTGGGGAGGAAAAGCTTGAAAATCATGCTAAAATAGCCCTTCGTTGCCTGCTCACTATGAAATTTTCACCTCCAACCAGAAAAATTTGCCTCAAAAGGGTGAGGTGGCCGAGCGGTCTAAGGAGCTGAACCGTCGGCAGGGTATAACATCGACCGAGCGGCCCTGGTTCGAGCCCCGTGAGAGTCGGGGTTTCTTGGTCAAATAGTTCCTATAAGGTCGGAAATTGCATAATTGCATAAGAGTGATTATGGAATTTCTCCTCGCTTCCACCCATTGCGTAGAATGTGCAGGTATATGCAATGGGTGCCCGGCGCGGCGCCTCATGGTTCGGAGAGTCATGTAAAGCTGTTGGTCCCGTGTGTCAGTGGAATCAATCCTGAACACGTAAAAAGTTGCAGAACTCGTCGAAAAGAGTAGGGGATCATCCCGGATCTGTTACCTGCACTCATCGCTCTAGGTACCAGAGTCCTCTAGTGTGATGCGGGAATCCGCTTTACTGGAGGTTAAATTGATCCAGATCCAGATCCAGAAAACCATCTCCAACCGGAAAATCTGCCTCAAAACCGGGAATATTGCTCCTTTGGCAAGTGACCCCTGTTACGCCCCTGTCATGCGTATCTCGTGGCCAATCTTGTCTCGTTTTGATTGGATCGCAGTCCACCATATTCTGGAGTGCAATGAACCATAGCTTCGATCCAATAGGATGGATTGTTTGTTTGTTCAAGCACTTGCAGATGTTAAGTAATACTTTGAACATTATCCTTTCTCCCATTCGTGTAGATCCTTCAGCAGGGTGTTACATGCTCACCGCGTCCGAGAGGAAAAACAGTTTTGTGGCCTTGTTTTGTAATCGCTGGAGCCGGTTGATATTTTGTCTCCATGCCTCCATTTAAGAGGCCGCTACAATAGTCTAAACGACTGACGACTAGAGCCAGTATGTGCACAAATATCCCGGTCGATATATCTTTTGATACCCCAAAGATTGTGTATATGGACATTGACATTTTTACAGATGGCTCAACCTGGTTCGTCATTTTCATGTTAGTATCAAAGACAACGACTAAATAACGTACAGTGGAAGAAGCATCAAAGTTATTTTTCTCATCAAGATGAAGGGTGGGCCGGATAGACAGTGCCGATCTTGTTGGTTAACGGCAATGAAAAGCTTCGTCTTCTCATCACTGATGACCAATATTCACTTCTATATTTCCCGGATGTTAAAAAGACAAACTTCAGCATAACCTAGGGTTAAAAGTGATGTATATCTGTGAGTCGTCAGCATATAGGTGGTACAAAAGCCCATGACGCTTGATAGCATCATCAATTGGAATAATGTAGTAAATATCCAGCGACCCATGTCAGAGCCTTGTGGCATGCCATATTCCATTAGAGTAGCGCCAGAAGATTCCCGCCAATACACACTCAATTCCTTAGGTTTTGAACGTATATGTAGGATTGGGCCCAATCTAGAGGAGTGTACTGATGCCCAGGCGAATAGATAAACGATGAATAAGTAGGTCATGGTCCACCGTGTCAAAGGCGGCTTAGATGCCCAACATAACAAGCAACACGGCTTTATGGTCTCCTAGGGCCGGCGAACGTTACGTCGCCTTGCACTTTCATGAGCGCCGTTTCAATACTGTGATTAGCCTTGTAGGCCGACTGCAGGGTTTCATGAAGATCATGGTTGGTAAGATAATCCTGCAGTAGTATAATGACCGGATTCTCAATGAGTTTGGATAAAGTCACTAACTAGTGAGGCTTTCTTAAGAACACTAACTCCAACTACTTCTCTGCGGAAATATGACCAGTTGAGAGCATTGTATTCACAATGTTCGTCAGTGGAATGTGGCTGTAATAGAAGACTTCAACAACCAGGTAGGTTTGGGATCAAGAAACATGTCTTATTTGGACGACTATTTCAAGATCTCTTAAGGGATCATATTAGGGAGGGCTTCAAAACTCAACCGCCGGTTTAGGGGCGGTTCAGGGCGGTTGTAAAGTGTTTCTTTGTTTGGAACAATAGAAATTGATTTCATCCGGAATTAAGACCCGAGCAGAACTGGCAAGCAACTGGTGGCTGAGTTTTGAAGCCGTTCCTTACCAAATTCACAGAATTAAGAAATTATGAGTGGGTATTTCCGTATGGTGACCCACCCCTTTCTGACACACTTATGAATTCGGAAACAACGGAATAAACCACACGGTTTATTCCGTTATGGTATTCCGTTAAGGTTTGCAGACGAGTCGATTTTGAAACGAATCTTCTGAATGTTTTCCACAAAGAACATGGAGAACTTTTATGACGGGACCCTTGGCTTATCACCATGTGGGACAGGGCGTGCTTTCTTATTGAGGTGATCAATCAACGTAGCTGAGATTGCTTTAGCACCAGCTCCTTCTAATTTCCACTTAAAGGGATACTGGAACATTTTGCCCTAATTTTTTGTCAAAACGTAGGTTTCTGCATTTTATATGACTTTTACATGCATTAACCGTTACCTGATATGAATAAGCCTAAAACACTTTCTTTTAGGTGTAAATCAAGTAATTTGTAATAAAACACCTGCGGAGTGGTTTTTATTCGTGGTTTAGATTGCACAACTAAAATGCAAGAATATACACATCAGAGTTGTGTAAATTGTGTAAACTCTTCCGACTGTCCATGACCACCTTTGCCTAGACTCTAAATTAAAACTGTTCAATATTGAGTCAAATCTTACTTTTTCAGTAGTAAAAAGAGAAACGCAACTTTAGAGTAAATTTTAAACTTGTGTTGAGTAACCGACCCACTCATATATTAAATAAAATAAAAAATATTACGCAATAAAAGGCAAACTTTAGAGTAAATTATTAAATTTGTATTGAGTAACAGGTCCACTCATATATTAAATAAAATATTACGCAATAAAAGGCAATCTCTACTCAGAATTGGTAAACATTTACTCAATAGTTACTCCATTGTTGAGCGGTTCCCTTTTACTCAGTAGTTGGGTAGAAAAGTACTCAGCTCAAGTTAAGTAAAATATTGCTCATGAGTTGAGTCATTATTTTGCTCAATAAGTGCATGTTTTGACTCAGTTTGTTTAAGTAAAACATAGTTGAGCAAATTATTGCTCAAATATTTAGTATGTTTTCTGAGTAAAACATAGTTGAGTAGAATTTTGTTTCTCAAAATATTAACTCAACTTTGATCTTTGCCTCGATTGTCAGTGAAAGTTTTACCCATCGTAAATGAAAGTTTTACCCATCGAAGGTGAAAGTTTTACCCATCGAAGGTAAAGCATTTTGGCAAATTGTGCAGAAAGACTCGGATGAAGATGGATGTTGCAACGGTAGATATGGAAGAACAAATATAATGTGGTCCAGGTGTAAAACAGGTAAATGCGTAGTTCACTTTCACTTCAAAAGTGCCTGCTACTTCTGAATTGTACAATATCGACATGTCAATTTGACCCAATCGATAGGGGAATGTCAATAGACAAACGAAATTAAAAAGAAACATAAACGAAACAAATACACTGTAAAAATATTGACTGAATAAGAGGGGGTGAATTGGAGTCAATAAAAAACCAACAATAATACGTGAGGTTTATTCCACTTTGACTCAGATTTGACTCCACATATGAGGATAATCCCCTTATTTACTGCTTTGTTTGTTAGAGAGAGAATGAAAAATGCCTATTCGACCTTCTGCTGCAATCAGCGTTGCTAATCCATTCAGCCGTGATGTAATTCTTCCAACGGCTATTTCTGTTTTGTTATTTGACAAGAACAAAGCAAAAAATATGTCAAGGTAGACAATGTCCACGCAAATATCACATGTATAAGCAGGTGCCTACATTTATTTTAAGTATTTTAAACGTAAATTTAGTGCAATTAATCAATATATTCATCCTTGCTTAACACTTAATCGCCTTTGCCAAAAACAAACGTACACAAAACCTCAACTACGGTGCTCATTTTGGTTTTTATATCTCCAAGCTATGTAATATTTGAAAGTGATTGGACTGCAACTGTATTTTGATACGATGTTTATCGCTGCTTCAACACGTTGGCATTATCATCGCCCGAATCATGGATTATCGAGGAAACATTAGAAGCATATCAACACCACCCAAAATTAATTATACTCATAATATTGCGTATTGTTTCAGTTATAAATAAATACTGGTAACTCTATAGCATCATCTCAATTCATGACAACGATTTTATTTATAAGGTTATATTCATCGATCAACATAATTTGAATAAGAGAAAACGGAATGTACATGCGTATCCTCACACCAATCGTTGGAATATCAATCATACAGTCTTTCAAGCATCTTGTATATTACACTTTGCTTGCTGTGTTTAAAACCTAACAATTGAACAAGACAAATACAATACAAACAATACCCTAAGATTTGTCAAAACCTATACGCATCACTAAATTCTTAATAAAGAATGTGCATATGTCCATTTTTGGCCACTGCCAATATAAAATTGCTGAGGTTTACAACTTCAGAAATTACAAAATCATCTTGCAGAAAATAAATGTTTAATTGAATCAGATGCAAGGAAATGGCCGATGTTTCCAATAGCACTTTGGGATTTTCTTCAACGTATGAACGGATAGATTGTAAAAAGCCCTATATCTAAAGGCTGCCGTATGTATAAACACATCTCGAGGCTATTGAATAAAGCTATAAAGTAACACAAGGCAGCGTATGGTAGTTTACAATTCAGCTTTGACACATGCAGCGATTGAAGTACTGCGGAGGTTGGAATATATGACACCTGCTTTGACAAGCAAAAACAGCTAGTATCTTATCTTTAAAAAATGTCGATACTACAAGTCCAAATAGAGCCTTATACTTGTCAATATCTACCAAGATTTAATTAAAAGGATTTCAGAGAGTTGTAAATACCAGATACTTGATGTAAATAGATACTGATAATGTTATTGTTATAATATCAGTCATATGAAAGCAATAGTTGTAATATGAAATGTAGTACAATACACACCCGGTTGATGTAAAGCTATTTCAAAGCCATGTAAAGCTATTTCAAAGCTGTTTTATGGGTCCTACATAAACAACTCTTATGGTTATTGTTAATATCTTCGAAAAACAAGAGAAAGAGGGAGAGAGAGAGAGAGAGAGGGAGAGAGAGAGAGAAGGGGAGGGGGAAAGAGCGAGAGAGAGATTGAGGAGATGCGTAAGCTTAAAAACAAAATGAAACAAACTTCTCTGTAGAAACTGCTCTTGGCAAAGAATGATTGAACTGACAATGTGAGTTTGATCAAAATCTCTTCAAAGCGATTCAGATGTTGATGAATTATCTTACATACCACGCACTTTATCGCTGTATCCATATAAGTTGTATTTGCATCAGATGTCATCAGATACAAGTTATCAGTGCTATTGTTACCATATTGTTACAAATTTTACATCAAGATTAGGACGATTTTTCAAAAATGGAAATTATATTATTGCTAGTATCGAAAGCAGAGCCCACATCCATTTTCGCACATACAAAATACACGAATTTAAACTAACATAAAACTATGTAAACATTGCCATTGGTAGCAAAATATTGAAATGAAACAGGCAAGACTATCATAGAAACGCGCAATTCTAGTTAGGTAAAAATATCTCATTTTAATAGCTGACTCCCACTGGTCTTACTTTAAGGTGCTTAAGGGCCAATGATTTCATGCCATATGGCAGCCAGTTCCATCCAGCCTTGTTAACCAACCATTTTCTGCGAGTAATGCAATTACATTATTAATTACGCGTGGTAGCTCCTGCTTGCACTTGGTAATTCCTTGACTACTTATTCAAAGACAAACTGCTATTATGCTTTCACCTCTTGCGACAGTCTTTTGAAATGTCTGTCAATTGAGTATAATAATAAAATAATACAATACGTAGTCATATAAATCAATAATGTTGCAACAAACATTGTGTTTGTGTGAAATGGGCACGCTTTACGTCATTCATGACGTTCTGCTGTCAAAATGTTTTGACGACTTCCTGAAATGCAATTTATACATACAATTTTAACATATGCATCTATTAAGTATGCGCCGATGAACATTTATTAAATAAGAAAGACAATGGAAGAATATCTAACTAAGAAATCATTGTATTATCTGGTATATAGCTTTATCTGCGCAATTTGAAAGTATACTTTTTACATCATGTGGTGTGCTTTCTACGTCATGTATCACCGCCATTGTTTTCCTTTCTGTTTTTAACAAACGAGTCACCTGTTTGTATGCCTTTGTCCGTGTCCAATATTTGATTGTGCTTTTCTTCGCCTTGCTTGATTTTATTAGATTTGTTGCTCTTGGTTTGCTTTTGTTTGCTATTGTTGAAACAGCGCTTACTGTTTGCTTTATGAGGATGTATTTGGAAATGATTGGAAAAAATCCGTGACTGAAAGGTCATCTCATGCAATCGTTAACTGGTCATTGTCAGAAGTATACAATTATTTTCAATACTTTCTTTATACAGTTTAAGATTTGCTATAGGATTTAATGATTGCATGAGTTCTTAATGTCATCCAATTTAGGAAGCAGTACATAAACTAACAAGCACTTTTGACCTCAATAGAACAATTACAAGATAATTACCATGAAAGAAGATATTCTCATAATAATAAGTGAATTGCCGCACAATATAACAGTACCGGTATTTCATGTTCTTTCACCTGATAATTAAGGTGACGTTAATCATCATGTTCTTTCACCTGATAATTAAAGGGACGTCATTTAGGTGACAAGATCCGTGTTACTTTCAACGTATTTATTATCACCCAGCAATCCCGAGAACCATTTACCCTAGCTAAAATAGTATCCCGAGAATTCGGACATTTCGATGAGAATTAGCGATAATCCTGAGAATTTTTCACTTTCTCATCAGGATTCTCAGGATTTCGACCAATTCTCATGGAAGTGTGCGAATTCTCAACATCTTTGCTGTATGTATGTTTGCTTCATGTGTTGTTAGCTAACTTTGCAAGCTTTTAAAGCGCCATTTCTGCTAAGCTCAGTTGGCTCCCATGCCATTGATCTTCCGTACACACCTCAATTTTGCTAGCTATTACAGGAACTGTCTCGTAGTAATGCTTGGGATGAATTCGTATGCAAACTTGTTCTGCATTTACACTGCTTGAAAATTAAACCACAATTGACCCATTCTTTTTACAAATTGTTGTCCTCTTGCTTCACTACCTTGAAACACCTTTCTTTCACATGCTTGTACACGCGGGGCATGATGAACGACGAAACGTAAGCCATATGTTTACACAGAATACACATATTTACAGTTGTCAAACGGTGTTTATTGATATGAATCTAATATCATTAAAGCAACCATGGCTGTTTTAGTCCAATTGGAACTGTTAAAACGGCTTTCATTATTAAAGTCTTTCCGGGGCTTTTGTTTCAGTAAGAAAATCAAAGACATAGTAATAACTATGTAATCGCGTTTCTATACCCATATGTGAAAGCGTCGCATCTTGGCAATATCATTAAAAAAGGTCCACAACTCGCATTGAAAAAAGAAATGTTTATGCAATTTTATTGTAATTACATTATGTATAGAACAGATGATACTCTCATGCATCAACAATTTTCACGAAATTAATATTTGTGTGTAGTAGTATAACACGCCTCTTCAATATCGACAAGAATAAAATGTCTCATCAATATTGCTTAGTCTTGTTGCAAAGATTCAATCTCTATTTATCAGCGTTCAAGAAGAAAAACAATGATTGTATTCCTAAGATCAATTAACGTGATGAGATTATGTAACGGGTAACTTACCGTGAAGAAAGATGCCATGTGATCAGTACCCGGGCTCCAGGGACCACGCACGTACCTCGTTAATGACCAGTAAATCGCAACACCCACTTGTTGACTGCGTGGTTTAATAAATCAAATACATTACAGTTTGTGTCCAGATTGGTTAAGCAGTTATTTCCCACACACACACACAATCACACAAACTGAAGAATGTAATGCTTTCCCCTTCTTAGAGATGCCGCCGTGTAATGGCTTCAAGAAGTGACGATTGTTTCATCCTCTCGGTTGACCGTCCGTAGCCGGTCAAGGTTGGCTTATTTCACGTCGGTGAGGGCATAACTCCCGAGGGGTATTGAGAAAAAATAATGGGCCGACAGTAGTTTCAACCTGCTGCTTCTGCTTCTCAATTTCTTACTGATGGTGATACCGCAATACAAATACTATCAGTGGGAAATCTCTTAAGATTTACATCCCGTTAACGCTCAATATGGTACCTTTCATGGGGTTGGTTATATCTACAGTAGATTCGCCATGTGGATGAAGTCATTGGTTTAATGGTTATGCTACATTTGGCGGCTGCAAAGATAGTGAATCAAATATTGCTCATTACAATAGCACAGAAACATGTTTTAATTTGTTGTGTTGAGACTTGCAGGTCCCAAGCTTTTCATGTGACGACAATTCCCGCCTGTGTGATATAGAAAGCAAAAGAGAGAAACACACGTGAACTTGGAGACGCACTAAGCAATCACTGCTTATACACGCGGTCCATTGAGAGATTACTAACAGCGCGCAGGCCTGCTATGCCATACTAGCAGTTAACTGTCGGGCAACCTAGCCAAAGTAAAAATAGTACAGCTTAATTTAATGTAATTATCACCTATCACGGACACTCTTTCTAATACGTACGCTGAGCGATAAGACTTGGTGGAAAGACACGTGCGCTCACAGTCTCAAACCGGGGTCTCAAAAAAAACACGCCAAAACATTGCACCATATTACTGGCACAGACAACATGCATACAGACATGCAATTAAACAAGCACATATGCCCCGGACATATGCACCTACCCAGGTAATCCGAAAATGTAAACCAGATTATATAAGAACAAATTTAATTGGTGTAAAGTAATACGGCACCAAATTCAACACCCTCGTCAAAAGTATTTGCCGCCATTATGTGTAGTGTCCTGTCCAGTCAGTTTGTTAAAGGGGCATTTCGTGATCCACAACCTCGTCCCCCCGATTTACCTCGAAAAAGTTGAGATTTTTATATCATCTGAACCGATAGCCTTAGTAATCCATGTGTAACAAATCTTACGTGCAAATTGGGTCGTATCTGTCAGAAATTCGCGATTTTGTATTTTCTGTCCGTAAACGGACAGAAATTACAGCACAGTGGTCTATGGGACCGTGTGAAACAAGCATTTGCTCATAACACAAAACCGCAAGCTCGGGATCACTCAAAATTTGTGAATAAGCTTTTCTCAAGGATATCTATAGTGAACCATGAATAAACAGAAGGTGCTGGAATCACGAAATGCACCTTTAAGTTGGCAGGACTGGGTTTCATTTCCGACAGAACTGGGTTCGATATATAATACACACACCACACACCCTACACAAACGCACGCACGCGCGCACACACACACACACATGGATAGATGAATAGATAGATAGCGCTGATGTATGATTTGGTAAAAATACAATACAAACAGAGAAACAGAGATGTAAATGTATGGGTAAATATTATGTAGGAATGGTGTTGAAAGTACGACTTATTCTATTTCGTTTTGCCTTTTTCAAAAAGATTCATTTAGGAAATCAAGAAAAAATGGTTTGTTAAAAAAAAAAAGCCATTATTTTATTCCACAATGAACACGGTTTAAACAGAAATTGCGCTCAGTTTAGAATAAAAACGCTAAATTTGGCATAGCAGCCAGGCAAGGGTTATGGTTATTTGCCAGATTCCAAGTCAAATCGCATGTCTGACGTCATAACCGATTATAATGGGAGCGCTATTAAACGCAGTCACGGGAGCGAGTTGAAGGCTGTCAGTGATTCGGAAGATCAAAAGAATTAAACTGAAGGCTAATTACTAGCAGCTACGGGAATTACCTGCATTTCACTTGATTCTTAATATGAAGAAGATAACTAATTAACATCTGGGAATATCTGTCACATAATTTAGGTGCAATTGACCATGGGTACTAGTGAAAACGAACACATATTAAGTTGGAATCCATTTTAATTTACATTGCATTTTAAGAAAGCTGTAAAACATTTTGTCATTCGACGATAATGAAAAAGCAAAATCTGTTATACTTTTTTTGGAATAAGCTAAAACGATATTATTATATGTCAACAACATTAAAGTATATATCATGATACAGTAATTCAACTAAAATGTAGTATAATAATAACAGTTTCAAAAGAAATAATGGGCATGTACTGGACGCAGGGTTCGGGAAACAACAGACTTGCTAATTATTCTTAATTGAACAATAATAGTCAGTACTGAATGTTTGAAGTGGGAAGGTATCAATTATCAAATTAAGATGCATATAATTTTACAACGTTTTAAACACATCGGTGTGTTCAATTTCATAGTACACTATAAAACAAATTATGCGCTAAATTTACACTTAACAAGGAAACGTGAACACATTTAAGTGTTTACATTTTAACACTTAAGTGTATAAGGGGAGGTCCACGTGGACCCAACATTTTGTTTTCAGAGGCGCCATGTCTAAACGTTAAATTATTTTTGCCCCAAATTTTATGTAATTGCCTAAATATCAATTGCGCATATTTTGGTGGGCAAACCTTTATACACTTAAAAGTGTTAAACATTATTTTGACAGTGGCTAATGTCATGATATTAAAACACTCAACACTATCAATACATCCATTTAAAGGAGCAATGATCTGTAGCTTTATTCCCATTACTCATCACTACTTTTTCTAATCCTTATAAGGAGACGAACGTGTTAGTGTACATTAAAACACAGTTTGACTCGAATTCAGATTTTCCCTGTACTAACATTTCCCCGTTTGAAGAAGGGGAAGCAGTCTGAAAATTTGAACCCCATTGTTGTTGGACAGTCTGGTCCCTATTGAATCCAAAACAGCAAAAAAAAAAAATCAATTTTAGTACAAAAATCCTACGGGAGTACACACCATACTGCCCTATTACCATTCGCAGGTATAGTTTACCAGAAAATTACCAACACAACAGCAAAATCTGATTTTGAAAATTGGGGGCACTCTTAAAACATGTGCTGTTTTGCTTTAAAAGAAATAAACCATCGATCTAAATTATTTTGGGCATATGAATATTTTAAATTAACATGCGAGCGCGCACATACTTTTGACGGCTACCTTCACATTCCTGTTGCTGAAATGATCGGAAAAGATGAGAAAATGATTACCTGGAAGCCTTTTACGAAAGCTTTTAGCATTTTACCGCACCGGAGCAAAGTTGACTGGGACCCCCCAGACTATTTTTAAGTCCAGCAAAAGAAATTATTCAAAGAATCTAAACGAATCCATACTACAATGACTTTCACCTATTTGAAATTAATTTGGATATTTACACATGTGTGAAGACTGCTGAAGAAATTCAGATACTTCTATTTGCTGCATTACTGCCACCATTCCTTGTGCATCTGGCATGCTTTTTGACACATTTGGAAAAGCGTGTCGTCAACAACAGCTGACAGGTTATTGCTTTTGTTTTCTACAGACATGACAGTTGCTATGTTAATTAACACATCAGCTTTATTTAGCAGTAATGGGGGGAATACATGCACTGAAATTCAGTTTATTTTTACAAAGAATTCAGACATCCAAATTATTTCTTCCATTACTGGTACATACACTCTAGCATGGCATGATTCGTACGGATCTATACTGCTCACCTCTGCGTGGAATGTGAACAATAATAGCAAGGTCGTTCAGATATTGTACACCTGGCATAAAAAGTATCTCGGCATGTTTTTCGATCAGTATTGTGCCAAAGTCCTACCATTTTGAAAGTTTTCGAAATATACATTTTATTGTCTAGGTCTTGTTCTTTCATTAATACCTGGCCTGGCTTGTAAAAAAGCGTGCAGAAATGGCTGAGATAGAACGCCCGAAAGACGCAAACCCCCAAAACAAAAAGTTGCAGTTTTTGGATGCCGAGATACTTTTTGTGCCAACTGTATTTCGTCATGTAAATGCAAGGTCGAAAGTGCAATAGCTGCCATGTGATACATCTGTGTGCTGCCATGTATTAGGATGACCTTTATTCCTTGAGTTAGTGGCTCTTGAAATGGTTCTTCAGGCGACAAGATGAACCATTTCAAGAGCCACTAACCAAAGACTTGGCATAATAGTATGTTTGATGGAAATTTGTAACAGATGGCAGCTATTGCACTTACAAGACGATTTGTGCAACTCATATTTTCACACATGCATCTTTGCATAAGAGGAGGCATATAGTTTTCTTCCCATAATGCAATTTTACAAACCCAATTTTTGCACTAGTTGTCACATGAATTTATAGTGACAATAAGTACTTAAATTAACAAGACCGGGATGAGTTCTGTCCATTTACATCCTTTTTGTCACTATAAACCCATGTGACAACCAGTACAAATATTATATCGGGAGAAATGCATTGTAGAACGCTGACCTCTTCTTCCTGTGACCAACTGTTAAGCTTCCAATTGGGTTGATTTGATCTTTCTAAAGTGGCAGATATTGACTTCTTGCAGGGAGCACAGGTGACTACTTCAGGGTCTTATAGAGATCAGTAGTTTCAACCAGGACCAATATTACAAGTTGGATCATTAACTTATCTTGTTTATTTCAGGAGAAAAATAAGAGAGGTCGATTTCATAAGTTGAGTCATCATATTTTAATATCAGGGAAAAAACACTATCAAAGCTAAGGGAGGTACAAATCCTAATTGGGTCATTAAGTTCATTTTAAACAATGAAACCAGCTAAAAACTCAAGGCTAGGAGAAAGAAGTAGCAATAGGACCATGGTGATGGATTAAAATAAGAAAAAGAAAACAAAGCTAGCAGAGCTTAGATTTTTACAAGTGGAGTCATTGACATAATTTGTTAAAAGGTGACTCATCCGATTCCAGCATATCATTTTCTGTGATTTTCATAGGAAAGACAGTCGCCAACACTTTAATTCAAAATTTCATTTAAATCCGAAATTACCATTTCATATGGGCGGTAATAGCATATATTACAATAGCCTACAGATTAGTGAACAAATAATTCCGATAACTGTAAACAGCCTGTAACATCATAATGGGAAAGAGGTAATCCAACATATTTTGCAGATGAGATGAGACAAATACGAAGTTTGTGATGACACCAAAATCTTAGGTTTGATAAGGTGAGCGTGGAATCGAGGCTGGGTATAGGTACTTTAACTAAGTGTTATCGTGAGTTGAAATAAATCAAGAACTAAGAGAGATACAATTAGAAGTAGGCTCTGCAGCCAGATTTCACAAACGCGGTCATTCTGTTTGGAATAGACATAATACCTACAGATTTGCCATAAAGGATTCTTTTTTGAAATGTTGAATCAGTCAACAACGTGGTAAGAATGGTGATGGGGCTGAACTGTACTCGTACAACTAAATTCCTTTAGGTGCAGATTTGGAACACGCATCCGAGCACATTTCGAGTACATTGAATAAAGTGCACAAAATGTACTAGATTTCAATCACTCAACTTGTTCCTTAGAAAATGTCTACATATAAGGTACATTTCGATAACATTGTACTCGAAATGAACTAGAAACGTACTCGAAATGTACCAGCAACGTAATCGAAATGTATTCGAAATGTACTTCTCGGGGATATCAACAGAAGAAGAGCCTTTCGAAAACAGTGTACTTGAAATGTATTAGTTTCCTGTTCCAAATGTGCATCTTTGAATTGGCTATAGAAAAAGGTTTCAGTTTCAGTTTATTATTTTCCATACAAAATCAGATTACAATACATGGACATTATGGAGGGAGAACCAGTCAAAGCTGAGCTCGATCATACTGGTCACCCTGAACAATACAGTGCAAAGACAAGGACATGACATAAGACAAAGGACATGGTCATGGTGTAAGTACAAGACATAACAAGACAAAGGTGCAAAACATTTAAGCATGTAAGCTGACTGGTTATAAAGAATCAATTATGTTGAAATTGAAATCAAAGGTAAAAAAGTGAACAAAGTAAATACAATCAAAAACAGCACAAAGGGTATATTAATAGTAATAATAATAATAATGAAGTAAGAACAGTCTAATGACAAGCAGACAATAAATGATGTTTATAGCTTGACTTAAATTTAAACAGAGAAGTAGAATTAATAAGGTACATTTCGAACACACTGTATTTGAAATGTATTTCAAATGTACTGGTTTCCTGTTCTAAATGTGTATCAAAGGAGTGTAAAGAAATGAAATATACTTGAAATGTACTCTCCTTTTTCGAATTTGCTTTGCGGTACTGACTATAGAAAAAAGTACATTGTACTCGAAATGTACTCGATGTAGTTCATCATAACACTGTACTTGAAATGTACTAAAGCCAAACGGTGTACTCCAAAAGTACTAGCTTCTCTCCAAAGTTGCAACTCGAAATGTATCAAAAAGTACATTTCAAGTACACAATTTAAGTTCTTAAAAATTTCAAGGACATATAGAGTACATTTTGAGTACATCTATTTGCTGTCAATAACAAAAAGGACATTTCGAGTACATCACAACTATACTCGAATTTTACTTTTTTCATTGAGAAGTACATTTCGAGCACATTTCGAGTACATTCTGAGTACCCGGATTCTACCCGGGAAGAGAGCTAGAGCTTAAATATTTGGAAGCAACTGGTTATTCAAATGAATACATGATGTAATGAACTAATCAGAAATGCGTTTACAAAGGCAGTCAGTGTTCATGGGGTTAAGGTATAGCATATCAGTGTAGGGTAGTGATCTGCTACCTCTACTTGGACATGGAAGTCTCCACAGAAGAATGTCTGATATAATCTGGTCTTTAATTGGCTCGAAAGAAATGACCATTAAACTGTGTTCTCCCATGTGCCACAATTGTAGAGATAGGAGGTATATCACCATACAGTAAGATGTTTTCCACAGGCCCCGGGCTGCAAAAGGCACCCTTAGTTCATCTGGTGATATCGGACTTCCATATGATTAAGCTTATTGCAAGCATTCAAGAGGTCCTTTCTGCTATCAAGTACATAAAAGGACCTCAGATATTTAGAATCTACTTCCTGATATATTGCCATTCATTGAGCGGACATGAGGATGATCTACCTCTTCATTGATAACAATCATGCTTTGTCTTTTTGCGTTCAACATTTTCCAACTTTAGCAGATACCAGTTCTGCAGTCAATGCAACATCGTAGTCTAGATCGGTCAAAGTGCTTTTGACTTTGACGCCCAGATCTTCTGCCAATTGTGAGACGCTTATCATTTGCGGTATAAATGTGTCACTTTGAAGATTTCCTGTTGTGGTAGTGAATTCCACGGTGGGACCATCCATTCTCTGCACAAAACGTACTGGGTTGCCATACATTAGAGCAATGACTCTATCTTACTATCTCATTAGGTATACCAGAATTAAGCATAATTAGGTTGCCAGGGGGTCAAGGACTCAAAATTTCCCATCGCCGTGATTTTTGTAATCGCAAAAAATGAAATCAGCTTCCACAATAAAGTAGGATATACTGGATTCGTTTACAGCTTGCTCACTTATGAATAATGTTATCGCAAAGTATTTGTTTGCTAAGTAACTGCCACACCCAACTGGAAACAATGAGAATCTTGTACAGACAGTCATAGAGTATTAAGTGAAGACTTTATTGTGTGATAGTCATCTCCATATTTGACGTTAGTCCTGTCTTATTAATAACACGTTCTGTTTCTGTTTCGTTTTCCTTTTAAAGTTCTGATACGATATGCGCCGCATACTCTGAACAAAGTAAAAACATGTCCAACTACAATTTCTAGTTTTCATAAATTCTAGTTCCATTTGCTGTGGTTACCTTACCGAATGCATTTAGTAGAAATATCTGACAACAAAACAAACTTATGCAAATTCTTTCTAAATTTGTTTAAATCAATTAGAAAGGTGTGATTTTATATCGTAATATGAATTATATATTTAAATAAAGGGTGAGTATTTTCTGTCTTGGCTTTATGTTGCGCTTATTAAGCACCAACAATAGTTGCTAGACAGAGTCCTTTGGGGACTCTCCCATTCAGGTTATCTATACAACCGACGGTACAGCAAGTCCACCCAGGAGAGACGAAAGCTATAAGACCTTCGAGAAAGGGCTTCTAATCTCAAGCTTAGTTTTAAGAATTTGTTGGACTGTGGTGGCATTGAACTGTGCTGAATCGGACTTTGTTGGTTGCTCGCGCACCACTCTTTATCGAGATATTGCATTTAAGCTGGTTAAGAAGATCTCGCCCCTGCAGGGTTCGACCTTGTAAACCAATTTACATGCTCACCAGACCCCCTTTTTAATGGCCTAGATCTCATGCTTTTTCCAATACGTCTGCATCGCAAAAGTTTACTCATAGATTTTACTCGGAACTACGTCCTGCAAACTTCTAAAAGTAGTACAAAAATATTATCAGAAAATATGCACTAAGGTAGTCAAAATCGCTTTTATCGTATATATCGTTCTGCTGCCAATGTTGTCATTGAACATTATTTAGGTTCCTTTTTTGTGAACAAAGCGATCTGAATCACATGTGCCTCTGAAGCAAAATGTCTTATTTTATTTAGGTTAAATGAAAATATAAAACTGGAATATATCTTGGAAACATTATCAGTCGCCATTCACTTTGTTCTACTCTGAATAAAAGCGGGTACCTTTTACATTAATTGTACGACACGCTCGGCACATTTCTAAATAGCTGCAGGGGATTGTAAGGTAAGGGTGATGCATGCATAAAAGCTTGGA
This sequence comes from Ophioderma brevispina, assembly GCA_023653785.1. Lineage (NCBI taxonomy): Eukaryota > Metazoa > Echinodermata > Ophiuroidea > Amphilepidida > Ophiodermatidae > Ophioderma > Ophioderma brevispina. The sequence continues at coordinate 13,037 of JAMKCH010003569.1, read as the reverse complement.
GTAACATTATATTCATAGAATCTCTCTATTTGCATATTTAAAGCAAACCAGTTACAGGGAGAAAGCCTTATCCACCTGTGCATGTAAGGTGTAAATTCGCCGAGAGGGGCAAAGCAAAATATCGAATTAGAACTGACCGAGTTTCAAGTCTAATTTAGAAAAAAAAGGAGATTTATCAACTTACCCATATTTGACTTTCATGACTTTGAAAGAATTTTGTGATCATTTGACAACTTCTGATACCGGGATAAATTTGCATTGCGTTCGATGGATGTATCGATTAATTTACACATGTTGAATCTTAACTTTGGTAAGATCATGGTAGCTGAAATCAATGTGGCGCCGAAGGCGCCAGCCGTATGTAAAGACCCGTTTGAAGCGTTACTTGTTGATAATATGACAATATTTTAGAAATTTATTAGGTTTCTTTCTCTCTCTCTTTCTATCGCTTATTTGGGACCTGCTCTCACAAAACACGGAACGGCCCATAAATAGATTTTTGACGTTATAAAGGTGATGATATTCTCACAAAAAATAAATGTGGTACCTAATTGCCCTTTAAATTATATATGCATACAGAAAGGGTTGAATGTTTTTAAATAATTTACTTATCTTTCTTAATTTTATTTATTTCTTTATGTATTCAATAACTTTAACTACTTAGTTCTCCAGGTAGACAAGGATGAATTTTATTAATCTTTCCCTGGGCCAGTTCACAAATCTGTCGGAAAAAAAAACATGTGTGCTTGACCGGATTCCTTGAACAGGCAACCTCGGTATTACTATCCCGAGAGCGACTTTCTAGTAATACGGAGGCATGCTCGAAGCTGCTCGATAGGGTTCAAATCATGGGAGCAAGCATTGCCATGGTATCTGCTTCCATCCCCTCTTCCTAAAGAAATTGTCTCACTACAGCGGCCCTATGTGGCGTGACATCCCGTCGTCTTGCAGCCGAAAATTGTTTTACATAAACTTATCTTGCATGTGGCGACGGGGGTTTCCATATGGCAGGTACAAGGACGACGGCGTTGATGTTTCCATCTCGCACCACCAGTGATGTTTTCCTCCATAATAATACCGGCCCATACCATCACTGACCAACCACCACCATCAACCTTGGGTCGATTCCTGAATATAGTAATCCCGGAGGTTCTCACCACTTAATTTGACGAACCCTTTGTCTTCCATCTTGATGGTCAAGGATGTATCGGCTCTCGCCAATAAACCAACATTTCGCCAGTGTCTGAGCCTGTAATCATCTGTGCTCCCTATCCCAGCAAAGTCGATTAACTCTGTGGTGAACGGTTTGGGCGTGGACATTTGGCATGTGTCTTGCTCGGTACTCCATGTTGAAGCAATCTCCGTTTAACTAACGTTGCCGTAACTTTAATCAACAAATTTGTCTATTAACATGAATATCATAGACTCGTACTTTGATAACCCTCTTGCTGAAGAATCGCCGATGCATTTCTTCTATTGGTACTTACTATCACCGAGCTTTTCCCCTTTCCACACAAGCTTCTATCTTTGTGCCCATCCTTCTTGCCTGTTCAGAGGATTGCGCCTTATCAATGTTTGGCCTCCATCTTTCTAGTATACGCGGTCAAAACCCGGGCTCTCTCTTCTTTCCACTGTGATAAAATAACGACGAATACCTTCTCACCTTTGTCTCCCCTGAAACGGATTTTTACAAATAACTACTACTTGGTCCGCTATAGCATGCATTCTTGAAGAGATCTCTATTTAAAAGATTAACTTCTTCTTCATTTACGGGTAAACTATATAGGTCGCAATCTCTTGATATTAAGCCCAAAGCTAGGAAGATCTCCCTTGCCTTCTGTTCCCTCCGAGTCAATTCTTGGAAGAGATTTTTTTTCAGTGCACTCTCTCGGTCCAAACGACGCCTGCGACATCCTTCCATCAAACCCTCATACATCATTTCCTTGGTATCATTAGGCGCTCAGGCAGCAAGGAACGTTCCTTTGACAACACGTACTAGTTGAGAGGGTAGCTTTTTTCGGCCTATTATGTACCCCTTCCGGACGCTCTCCACAGTATCTTTGGCATTTTGCACTTTTTTTTCCACGAAGTCTTTGTCATACCTTGAAGGAACACCTTTTATCTCTTAATAATGGTGGATGAAAGGCTGACTGTCCAAGGCCTACCATCGCTATCCCGACAGTCAGGAACCAAGATAATTTATTTATAACCTGTCCGGTGAATTTGTATATTAGCCGCCGACCGGTCAACAAACTTTTGCCGCTGTTTTGTAATAATGAGGTACTGATCTCATACGAACAGCTGGCAATCAATGAAAACTGGAGGTGGTGCTTTCATATGTAAATTCCAAGCCACATTTTTTGGATCTAACTTCTCCAACTTCCGTCAATCCTCCTGACTGCCCGAAGCAGTGTAACTCTCATTTGCAGTATCCCTCTCCTCTTCTCTTCTTAGGTGTGGCGGTACTGGGCAAGGCCCAACTATCCCTGACCTGTACCTGGAAAACCGACGCTGGGCTTTTGCATTTTGTAGCGCCCAGCAAGTTTTCCCCGCAAGTCTTCTGCTCAGCCGCTGCGTCGTGCATTCCAATCCGTGATAAAGTGGATGACCGTTCATGCCATTCCAATACTCTTCATTTCTCCTCTTCCGCACCGTTCTCTTCGTCACTTATGCAGTCTTCCTGCATTTGCCCACATGTTCCCCAGTTCCCACCTCTCTTTCTTTCCACATACTGTAATCGCCACGCATCTCCTCATTATCCCTCCTCAACACTTTTCTTCGTCCCCGTCTCAGTCTGCCTATCAACCTTCCCCTAACCTCATTTCTCTGCCTCTACCGCTGGTTTTACCCCGATCCTGGCCTAACCCCCGTTCTGGCCCTCGCTGTCGCAAATCCCCACAGGAATTGTCAAACATCAACCCATCACCATGCAGTTTGCCCATGTAATCTGGGTGCTTTCACATTCAACCTCCCCCACCAGTATAACGGTCCTCCTGTCAGTTTAAACTGAGCACTTGAATCTCCACAAGTAAAAGAGGAAGCGGATTTGGAGATACACGGGGATCGTTGAATTTCCACATGTGAAAATACAGCGGTATCGGTGTATTTCCACATGTTGAAATTCAAGGGAATCGGTGAATTACCACATGTGGAAATACACCAAAACGGTCCGCAAATAGTCTGTGGTAACTCCGCGTGAATTTTGCTGCGCTGATTCCGAATTTTTCCCTTTGGTTTTTGAAAAGGTCCCTATAGGAGTTCTACGGAAGCAGGGCAGGCGCCAAGAAATCCTAATTTTTGACTTCACCATTGGCTAATACGTACCAAAAACTGACAAAAAATCTAAATGTTTTAATCAGTAAATATTTTTTTTTTAATTTTGGTCTTCCACTGTAAATACTAATAAATATTATCAATACATTTTATTGGTATGTCATCGGAAAAGTCGGCACATTTTTCAGAACATGAATAACATGACATCCTCATTTCTTTTCTGAATATCAATTTACCAAGGATATACACTACGGCACATTGCTCATCGAACAATGGCGGTATTGATAAGTAAATCCACCCTGTGTGTAGCGGACAAAGCACTGAGATTCCATTTTTTTATCTGGAACTATTCATGCAGCTGAAATAGTTCATGATTTATCACGCCCAGATTATAGTACATGGGGAAATATTAATGGTATAAATTTTTTCATATACAATCTTGCAACCAAGGTTTTTCGTAATCAAAATTTTATGAGAATTTCATTGGGTATGTCAATTCGTAAAGTCGCTCATTTTATTGAAAATGAATAAAATGCATCTCAATTCTTTCTGCATACCCCAATTACAGGGGATTATTACACTAGGCACATTGGCTCAAGCGAACAATGGCGGTTTTATTGATACGTCAATACATCTAGGTTGCAGCGCGGACAAAGCACTTGAGATTCAATTTTTTATCTGAACATCATGAAGCTGAAATATTTCAAGATTTATCACCGCCCAGATTATAGTTAAATGGGAAAATGTATTTTTGTGAAAATTTCATTATACAATCTTGCAACCAAGGTTTTTCTACATTCAAAAAAATTTTATGAGAATTCAAAAATCATGGGTTTAATTTTGTAAAAATGTGTTTGGGTGTTTTTGGGCGGATTTTGGTTTTATATATTTTTTACTGATTGTGATATTTTAAAGCTTCCAAACCTCACTTTTCTGCTGCATGTTTTTATGGACCTTTAATTATTAGTTTTAATAGTTTGTAATAAACGTGTTTAACATGTAAAAGTCCATATAGTACGTGTTTTGGGCAAATTCTATAATAATTTGGGTGCTTTGGGACGGAAAAGTTCTTTTTCTTGTATCTCGGTTGGTGTACTGAAAAAGCTGAAGTTTGCAAATACAGAAAGAAGTTAATAATAATCAGAAAAAGATGTAGCAGACAACAAAAGTTTGGTAATTCTTGGTTGAAAATTTTAAGAAGACCCTTTGTTGATTTTTTTTACATATAACATTGGATTTGGGGCACTGGGTATAGATTAATCACGTAGGTTTTTAACTATAAATATATAAAGAGGACTATTATGAAAAGTGGGTAACATTGTTTAGATAAAAGGTATACAAAATATTTCTGACACATTTTTTTTATTTTTTTTATTTTTTTTATAGGGTTTTATTAAAGGAGAGGGTTGTCTCCTCTATGGCATATTGCCTTATTAAAAACCCAAGAGGAAGTATAGAAATAGTCGGGAGGAGACTTTCAAAGAAAAGACAACACTTGTTCAAAACATCCCAAACACTAAGAATTAAAAAGATGGTTGGTGATTTTCATGACTTTATAGTCAAGAGTCTCTGAAGAAGACGAATCATAAATTAAAATGGATAAATCCAGCACAATTTTGAAGAGCCCATTGCCAACGGCCACTGATGATACACAAGCAAAATCCACTCTTAATGTACAGGGTTGTCTCAGAAAGAATTACACCCTAACTATTGGTGACAATAATTCAAAAAGTGAGTATCACATTGATAAATTAAATAGAATTCTTTAAACCACAATTATTTTCAATATTTAATGTAAACAGCACGAGTTCAGTTGTTTTGAAGAAATAAGCGATGTGTAAACACATGTCAAGACACGTTCCTTCCAAGTTTGTAATAAAGTTGATTCAGACAGAACAGGCGAGAAATAATCAATAATTCTTAATTTCTTTTCATTTATTTCTTTAAAAAACAAAATAAGATAATGATTATTTTGCATGCCAGGTTCAACATAATATTGCCACACATTACAAAAGAAATGTACATATTTCTTTTCGCTTAAATAATTGAAGAAGAAATGTCGTGACATCTTCAGTCTTTTTGACAAATTAATGTTAAGACCATGGCTGTCGACAATCCAGGGCAACAATTCCTTTTTTCATTTATTTAAATTGCATTCATAAGGCGGCTTTAATAGAAAAGTTATGCTTGAAATTAATATTGAAAACGAGTAAAGTTAGTAAAGTTTGATAGTCAACTAGGTTGTGCATTTATAGGAATCAAAGAACCATTTTCAACCACTAAATTCACCGTTTTCTGTTTGCTAAATATCTGATTCAACTGTGTAGATTTCCGTTTGATAAAATGCATCAAGATTTGGAATAGTCCAGCATGCCAGCAAAATGCCAAATATTTGTGGCACAGTGTTACGTCTGTCAACTTGTCTTGTGTTTAGACGAAGACTTCGTCTGATGACTGCAGTTCTGTAAAGTTCGGGCGGTTTTCTCAGCCTTCCACAGCGACTCTTATTCAAATTTTGACTTGTACCGTTTTCACGGTACTTACTAACATTGTTCAAGATTGTCTTCTTGCAAGGAGGATTGTGGTGGATCTTAATCTAAATTTCTGCCTGACCAGATCAAGGTTATGACCAGTTCGCATATCTGAAAACACACAAAACGCCCTTTGGTTGAAAATGGGCGACAAATGTTGACCAACCATTTAGTCTCGTGCCATAACACGAGTATAGATTTAAACAACGCGGATGTTGTTACTCAATCATGCCTTTATTATTTACATGTAGCATCACCATCTTATTGGACTAAGCTGTCCCAATTTGCAATTAAAAACTATTGTGAATAATCTTAGGGTGTTCAGTTTATCGACATGTAAAGTATTGCTTAAAATTCTAAATTATTCTATGCAGTGCCACCCTAGTTAAACTAACCATTATTAACATTTTCTACAGATTTTATGGTGTGTGTTTTTCGAATAGATGATCATTCTGTATGTACCATGTTTTTTTCTTGTTGGAATGTTGTTATAATTGTCACGGTATTGTTTATTACTATATTAAAACGAACAAAGCATTGAAACTCACAAAATATTAAAGAAGGCCGGTTCTGGGGAATGAAAAGAAGACAGCTTGAGCAGATAACACAAGTAATCAGCGATAGTTAACATCAAATCTGCATTATTGTGAGCAAACTTGGAAGGAAGTGTCCATTAACATGTGTTAAATAATCGCTTATTTCTTCAAAACTACTGAACCGAATCGAGTGATGTTTACATTAAAATGTTAAAAAGTAATTGTGGTTTAAGGTTCTTTTTAAATTTCTCAAATATGATGCTTATTTTTGAAGTTAGGGTGTAATTCTTTCTGAGACACCCTGTATAATTCAACTTACTTTGTAGTATTCAACTGTATCGATATAAATATTATGTGCAGTTTACTTGCATGCTCCTTCTAAAAAATAGGGACTCTAGCTGCAAATATAGGACTACCGCTAGGGGTATCAACTTCACAATAATAAGTTCTAGTCCTGCTGGGGTATCAAATTCAGTTGTGATTGTGACTGGTTCATTGACACAAATAGGAAAAATTAACCTGAACATAACAGAAAATTTGCCCCGAGTGTGTAATTTTTCTTGATGTAGAACAAAATTGTGTTATTTCTCTTGCATATTGGTTATTTTAAAGGTATAATTTTATTTATATATTGAGAAGAGGCATTTGCACTGAAAATCGGTCCTGTTAGGGGTCACTTTCAGAACCACACCTCCCCGACTTTAGAGTTAAGTTGTCTTATAAAAATTAGGAATAATGAAAATGAACAAGGAAATTGGTCTTTGGGACGTATTTCCCATATATCCTTCAGTAGATATTGTTTGGGCCTATTTAAGAAGTGTCTATTTTTATGCTTGCGTGCATAGTTATTATATTTGCGATTTTTTATCATTTTGTAGGCATACATATTCATATTCACATAATCAGACATAGGATGTTTCATTAAAATTTGTTTTATTCACATAATCAGACATATAGCATATTTCATTAAACTTTGTTGTACATAAATATTTACCTCTCCAAAAATTTGAACCTTTCTATAGTTTTAGGGTTTACGTAATAAAAAGCTTGCAACTTTCTATATGAAATTGGTTAATTGGCAACTTGGCCTTTTAATTTGGACCTAAAATAGGAACAAATATCACCAATGGATAAGAAAATGAAGCCTTATCCCAACAGGTTGTTTCAGAGCTACTACGTTATGTTTGATCATCTTCTGAAAAAAAATCTTCACACCAACGGTTCATTTTGGAGCAACCAAGAGTTGGCATAGTTGTTAGGCCACTACCGGGGCCAGTATAAGATACTCGGCAGGCCCACGTAACCCACAAGGGAAATGTTTATTGAGTTCTTCTTGTTTAGCTTTCATTATTTCAAATACTGATATGGAGTATCGCAAACACATTTTTCTCCTAAGTTTTTCAGTTTCCTGTAAGCTTGGACCCAAAAGTAGAAAAAAGGGCGCAACAATAGAAAAGGGTGTAATTAAATGTCATTTTAAAAGCTTAGTGTTTCTCATCTATTTGATCATTACCAACCCTCCTAAAAAACTGCCCCTCACACAAATGCATGGCTCTTCTGTTTCGAGCCTCATAACTTCAACTTAGCTACAATATGGAACCTAGAAACACATGTACGGTACTCTATACCAGTTCATTTTTTTGACATCAGTAGTTTTTTGTAATTATAATTTTCAGCCACTAACAGCCCAACAACTGTTTTTTTTCTATTGGTTCTTTGTCAGGGTGTAAAAGGGGAGAAGAGGAGGAGGGAAGGAGTGGAAGAATAAAGGAAGAAAGAAGGTAGAATGGAGAAAAGATTGAATTTTATTTATTTTTTAGTAGGAGTGTGTGGCCTCTAGTTCATAACTTAACCGGGTTTAAGTGCAATGATAGATTTTCACATAGCAGGTGCCTAAAACTTGAATGCCCTGGTTTTTTGCACTAGTGTAAAGGCTTTCTGTCAAAAATGCCCCATCTGGGAAGGATTTAGGCGTGATAATCCTTTCTTTTTTACACAAATAATGAAATTGATAATTTTGTTATTGGAGCAAATACAAAATTCAGTCCGTGTTTTATATTTAAAAAGTGGCCAAAATACAGAAAATCCTACATATAATGCCATACATGGATGTCTTGAATCACATTGCACCTTAAGTACTGATTTTTGTGGGTGAAAGGTTTTCGGAACTTACTTTTTGCCGCAAATCAAGGGTCTTGGAATAAATTTTGTCAGAATGTTGAATCGTTGAAACTAAAATAGTGGCAACATTTGAGCTTCTGGACTCCAAAGTTGCAACATTTTATGAACAATTTGGGAACCAAAGTGCAAAATGAAAATTACTAGAAAAGGGCTTTCGCAAACCTGATCATGCTTCACTTAGGGTCTTATGAACTGAGTTATGCCTAATTGAGTTATGCCTCAATTACCTATATAATTTAATATGTCTGATACCAATGACTAAAGTTTGGTTTAAATCCATTGAAGTCTATGCGGATCTTAACCACTTTTCACAACAATATCAGACTACATCAAACATCAGACACAGCACAGACACAACAGTGGACAAGTGACCCCTTTGTGTAAGTTTGTCTATATTATAGTGCACCCTTTGTTTTAGACATTTCCTCTTGATTTTTGAGTACCTATTTTTTATTCACTTTGTTGGCTGCTGTCGACGCCACTTCGCCCATCCCAGTTTAGCAATTTTCTGCCAAATTCCTGCTTATGGCAGGCTGGCACAAAATATGCTTTAGGCAAATACCCCCTTGGTAAAACCGTGTATAGCTCCATCCAGTAACTAAACTTTGATGAAAGGAATACTTTTATATACTTCCATATGCTAAACATATTTCAACAATAGTCTCGTAATGCATTTTTTGTAAGGTAAACCTAATATGATTAATTATGCCCTATCCAATCTTACATGTCAAAATCAACAAGGGGTCTTCTTAAAAGCAACCAAATATGCAATATAACATTGATTTGTTACTAACCTGTTATTTATGAATAATGGTAACTTTGTATGTGTAACTGCATCTTTTTCAGTAACTTAAATAATTATAATAGAAAAGAACTTTCGCCCAAAAAACACCCAAATTATTTTAGAATTTGCCCAAAGCAATGTCCATATTGAGCTTTTGCATGTTAAAAGTTTAATATACTATAAAATAAAATATTAAAGGTTTAAAAAAACCGACAGCAAAAACAGTGATGTTTAGCCTTTAAAATATTAAAAATCAGTAAAAAAATACTACAATACCAAAATCCGCCAAAAAACACCCAAGAACCATTTTAAAAATGGACACCCCTATTTGTCGGATTCTACATAAAATTCTGTTCAAAAAAAACCTTGGTGCAAGATTGTATATGAAAAACCGACACCAAAAAATCAATGACAGTTCCCCCTGTACGATTAGATTTGGATGTCCTCGTGTCACGAGATTAACATAAACGTTGAGGTTCTACTGTGAGTTCAAAACTTTTACCGTATCTTTCATCATTTATTCAAAAAGACGAAGGTGAACCCGGTATGAACAAGGTCATGAATAATGTTGGCTTGGTGAGCTGTGGATGGCTATAACTCTTTGTGCCGAACAAGATCCATAACCTATTACTGGACCTCATTTCTATTTCATTACCTCCATGTTTTTAGATGACAAAAGAGGGGATCCAACGGCCTATGCTAATAACGCGGTAAATTGAAATGATGCTTTCTCGGGTGCTTTCTACCTCTTCACAGTTATAATGAATTTTGTAGCCCATGATTTCCGACTGTGCCCTTTGGTTTTTAAAATGCCTATATGAGTTCCTAAGAAGCGGGGAGGCCAATAATCCATGAATTTGACTTCGCCATTGCCTAACATGCGGGCTTAACAGGGTTGGTACAATTTGTGACCCCACTTTAAGAGACCCAACTTTTGAGACCCCACCTTTAATTTCCAAGGGGGTAATTTCATAAGATGTAAGTGATGAACGTAAAATCTACGGATTGTTTTTTTCGAACAAGACATCCTTCAGATCATTTCACAAATTTAGGCGTTCATCCTCTTTCACAAAAAATTCCACCTTTACACATGATTCTTGGTCCGGCAACATACATGTACACCATGCACATAATGAATGCTTGTGGTCTGCCCATGGTACTCATATGGCACACAGATTTTCAAGCTTGTGAAGATAATGATCTTTCAAGGGCACCTGCATGAGGACAAATTTGTTTTAAGAATTGTTGAGGTGAGTTTGAATGGTAAAAGAGTCGGCAAAGAAAAGGGTCTCCCCTCAGCTACTTTTTTTCTTTTTAATTTATGCATTTCAAAATTTCATTACACCATTACATTCCTAAGACATGCTTTCTTAAAAGGAAAAAAAAAGAAAAGCGATCTAAAAGATTGGGCCGAGGAAAAACCCACATTTAATTAAATCAAATCTGATTGAATTTAAATCCATATGATTTAAAATTTCAATCTTAATTTGTATCTTCCCCTATCTCAACTTCTGTTTTCAGAGCGTGCCTTGCCAACCATTTTAATATACCTTTTTTCATGGTTGAATAAGTAAAGACTCATTTCATAATTTCAACAATTCTTTTCTCCTGCTCAAATTCCTAAGACTTATAGAAGGGCAAACTTTACTAAAAGGACTTAAAGGGGGATGCGTTATTTGGTAAATCAAAGTGTTCATCTTGATGAATTTCCTTTACCCCAAAACCCCATGTTTCAAGTTTCAGCACCGACATATCAATCCATTTGATGTGAGAGCTAGAAACATGTTGTAAGCCCCATAGAGTACTGTGTAAAATTAATATTGGTCGACCAAAATGGAGTAAATTTTCGCTCATATCTTCCACACCAAACATCCTTTAGCCCTAAGATTTCACAGGGTAAATGAGAAAAATAGTAGCTTCCTTTTGATACCAAAATGTTGACCACTTCCGGTAAAATCTGTGGTTCTGGGGACGAGGCTATTAGCGATCGGGCCACAGACCTTTAAAATTCATATACAGTGGATCTAAAATTCACTCAAGGTTTTCAAAAAAATGTGTCCCTAATATTCTTTAATATACTTTCTTTTATATCTTATTGAAATAAGGTAATGCAAATTGTTATACCTATTACTTGCATTATAAGTCCTTTGAATTCCAGCTTCTCTTTCATCACAATACTGATAAACCTAGACTGATGAAACTGTTTTTATACTCTCTATCTTTCCTTTCCCATTTATGAAGGGTATGGACAAGGTATGTTACTGGGTTTAGTACTGGTAGCCTAAGGCATTTGCTTTAAAGGCTTACAATGAAGTGAAAAGTTATTAATCAACAATCAAATCAATGTGCACGTTTCAGTCATTGGGATAGTGAAATCATTTTTGTTATGCAATACATTAAATGTATATGGTAAAACTCTCCCATAACTCGTTTGTAAATACTCATCTTTTCACAGCTTACTATTTAGTTTCCATTTCCTTACCATTGACAATCTACTACATGGTAGTCTGTAAAGGACAAGGATGCTCTTGTATGTTTGTATTTGGTGTTCAAAAATCAAATTTAAGCCTAAATATTGCTACTTTTAATTTCATATTTTTTTTATTTTTCTAGTTTTTTTTTTTTATTAATAAAATTGTATGAATTTTAAAAGTAGGGTCACAAAAGTAGGGTCTCAAAAGTAGGGTCACAAATTGTACCAACCCCGGCTAAACCATCATGTTGCCAAGAAAACTTGACCAAAAATTAAGCGTTAAATTGCTTTATAAAGGGATTTCTTGGCCTCCATCGCCTGATGGAGGTCGGCCATAGACAAAATATTTGTCTATGAGCAGGGGGGCCGCAGATAGCGTCGTTTTTGCCGTTTCCCATAGGTTTTTTTAGCCATAATCACGAAAACTTGATAAATATTCTAAAGTCGAAAAATATGTTAATTATCAAAAAATATTTTTCCACTCAAAAATCGTTGGAGTTGAAGAGAATCAACTCCAGTGTAAGTATTTTTTGTATGAATAACGGTACAACGGGATCCATTTTGACGAGGCTGGTTGACCTCATGTCAATCGGGGTCCCCGCTATTTATAAGCGAGCGCGAAGCGAAGCTCTTGAGACAAATGCGTATACAAACGTATTGAAAGCTATGCAAAACTATAGTCTGACAGGTTTTTAAAAAAATACGACCCTCTTCGTGGTCCCCCCTTTTCGTTCTTATCATTAACTCCTACGGCGCTATAATCGACGGGAACCAAACAGGGAATTCGCCTTTTTTAAAAATTGTATTAATTGTAGTCCCGATATTCAACAAAAAACATTATTATAATACTCCATTCTGTGATAGTTTTTTCTCGAAAATTTGTTTTTAATGTACTTGTTTTCTAACAGTAAACTATGATAAGGTTGTTTGATGTGTAAAAATCATGTTGGAATAATGAAACCAAGGACGCAAATATGCTGCTAGCGGCCGATGTCAATGAAGTTTAAATTCGGAAACCGTGTTGTAAACTTTGTATCAGTGGCTTGTAAGCTGGTGGTAATCTTAACCAGGCCTTATACTCTTAACACAACGGTTGCAAATCGACGTTCTTCTCATACATAGGGCAGCATCACAACACCGATTGGCTGGCGATGGCGCATTTCCCTATTGTTGGCAGATTATCAAAATTTTTGGTTCCAATTTCTATTTTTTTTCAGGAATGGGAATCAAGGGTAAGGGTGGGCATGGTCTGCTCTAGT
>JAMKCH010003568.1:0-48178 GCA_023653785.1 Ophioderma brevispina | reverse complement strand
GCTAACATTTAAATACTATAATTTTCGATAGATCAGAAAAGAAATCCTGGATAGCTCATTCGGTAGAGACCTTGCCTCTTAACCTTTTCCTTGCTGATGTGTCGGGGTTCGACCCCCACAAGGGGACTTTTTTTTTCTCTTCCTCTTTCACCTTCCTAATTAATCATTTTAGGTACTAATGGTATTGTAAATACTAATTAGCTTCTACAATATTTTTTTTTTCAAAAAATGTGATCATACTATGGCCGTAGGCTATATTGAACACACTCAGACGAAAATTGAGTACTGTAGCCTACCAATGGGTGGTGAAAGCTGGAAAGCAGACTGAGTAAATATACACACACGCGCGTGCCGCACACACACGCACACCCTCACACACACACACACACACACACACACACACACACACACACTGTTGCGCATACAGCGCTGCCAACTTTACATTGTAAGTCGCCCAAATTGCCAAATAGTCGCCCAAATTGACAAATAGTCGCCCAAAATTGGAAGTGCTCAAAATTAAACACGGATTTAACTAAATAAATAAACATTACGTGTAAAGATAAACACTTCAACCTAACAATTATACAATCTTACAATCTTGAATGATAAAATTTAAAATTATACATTCGAAATATCGAAAAAAAAATTAAACAAAATTAACCAATTTCTAACAAAATGTACAGAGAAATGCTAAATAAACATTACAGAATTAAAAATCGAACAATTATACAATCTTTTAAGGAATAAAATTACATGTATACATTGAAATTGAAAAATGTAAAGAAATGCATATTAACACATTTAAAAATTTACGCACATTGAAACGGAGAGAAAATGTTTAACTACTTATTTTATATAGGCCTAAAATACATGATTCATTGCATTTTCTTTGCTATATAAACATTACATGTACAAAAATAAAAATCTAACAATTATACAATCTTTAAGGAATAAGAAACGGATAGAACATATATAACTACATATTTTATATAGACCTAAAATACAAATTCATTGAGCTTTCTTATTTGCTAAATAAACACTACCAAAATAAAAATCTAACAATTACACAATATTTAAGGAATAATAAATTTTACAATTATACATCGAAATACATAAATTTAAAAAAATATAAATTTTAACTAATTGTATTTTGCCAAATAAACATTACAAAAATATCTAACAATTATACTATATACATGTATCATCTTTAAGAATGATAAATTTTACATTATACATCGAAATATATAAAAACTTTCAGAGAAACGGATCTTATAGAACTACATATATAGACCTAAAATACAAACTTAATGAGCTTTCTTTGCTAAATAAACATTACCAAAATAACCATCTAACAATTTTACAATCTTCTTTAAGGAATGGTAACATTTGCAATCCATCGAAATACATAAATTAAAAAAATATATATTAACAAAACTGTACGCCTAAAACTTCTTTGGTAATACACAATCAAGAAAAAAAATACAACTTGCATATACATTTTACTAGGCCTAATATCCAGTTGCTCGTCCCCCGCGTCTGATAACTTCCGGAATGACCTTCCTCAAGTTGGAGATGTAGCGCTGGCATTTCTCAGGGGTGACTCTCGTTGTCCAAAACTCCTCTATCCCATCAGCAAGTTCCTGGATGTTCTTCGGCTTCACATACTGCAAAGAAAAGTGGTACAGTAAGTGCAATATATGTATGTAATCTAATGTAAATAGATAAACCCATTTTGTCATTTATAAAAACAAAATGAATATCCCAGATTTATAATCATGACCTGTACAGTTTGACTTCAAACACTAACATTGATCTGTTTATTCAACACTTACGTAAACCACAATCAGCTGTTTAAGGCGCCTTCGCGGTATACACATGCATGTCTATAATTTGCGGGAGATAGTATAACAAATGTACTTTTTTCACTATTTTGTGGTATTGTTCCTACATTTAAATGGAATTGTACATATCTTTGATTTATATATAAACGTAAAGGTCCATGGCCCAATCGCTAATAGCCTCGTCCACAGGGACCACAGATTTTACCGGAAGTGGTCAAAAAAAGAAAGCTACTATTTTTTCTCATTTATCCTGTGAATTTTTGGGCTAAAAGATATTTGGTTTGGAAGTTATAAACGAAAATGTGCCCATTTTGATCGGCCAATATTAATTCTACACAGTACTCTATGAGGCGTACAAAATCACGTTTTTAGTCCTCGCATCAATTGAAATATCGGCACGAAACTTTACAGATTGGGTTTTGGGGTGAAGTACATTCTATCCCCCTTTAAAGAATACATTTCCACAGTTTTTGATTCTCTCACATATTGCTGCTTGTTTAAGTACTTCATCTTTCACCCGGGCTGAATTTGGATGACAGTTTGATCACATATTACACATACCTTTCGCAGGAAGTGTTTCATTTCGTGCCACAGCTTCTCGATAGGATTCATGTCGGGAGACTCTGCTGGGGTGCGTGACCAATTGATGCCATTATCCTCAAAGAAATGCTGAGCTAGCTTACTGGTATGCTGGAAGTGAAAGAAATACAAAAAAAACAATTGTTAAGTCATCTCCTATAGTTGCCGAAACTAGGCCATAAAGTGCAAAGTCGTCGTATACATTGTACACTGTATGCAATTTGTTTTCAATCTAAAATGAGTATTTTTAAATCGGCATATCAAACGAATCTATTTTCAACAACATAATTTATACAAAAGCAAGGACATGCTCGAAACATGCACATTTTAAACAGCCATCTATATTTATAAGCGCTCTACAAAGAACACACAGCACAGCGTTTTACAAAGAAAACAAAAAAGGTAGCAAGCATAAAATCAACAAACTCAATATGGGAATGAAGGATGTTTTATATGCGCTTGAAACAGCTAGGACACAGACATAATGTACATTTATCACATGCATGAAAATCAAAATGAGTTTCGAAATACAATATTGCGTCTCGAAATACATTAAGGCAACATTTTTAGGGGCCGGAATAATTTCTGGATATGATAACAATATTTTCGAACTTCTACAAATAGGGTGTACCTACACACATCCCTGAACGTCCTCAATTTTAATTTTAAAATTCCCATGTGTTTCCAAAGTATCACCTGACATGGTCCGATCGCTAATAACTAAAATTCCATCAATATGAAAAATTCATATCCTTAAATCGGGTCATCCACTTTAAAATAATGAGCAACTTCAAAAGTGACTCCAAAAATATCTGATAATACGGAAAAAAATCAGCAACAAAATGTGCAGAAGACGGTATTTCAGCTGTAAACTGAGCAAGCATGGAAACCATCACCGTGCATGAACGAGCATTTTTGTAAGGCGTAACTGTTATAACTTATATGTTGAATGCCGTACAATGCAGTTAAAATCCGTGATACATAACTTGACTGTTATATCAAAATATCAATCATTTACTTATTTTGGCTTTATACGAAGTTTATCAGGACTCTGAATAACATTTTATTAAAAAATGAAAATAAGAATAGAATTACCTTTGGATCGTTGTCCTGCATAAACCTATGCCCGTCGGGGAACACTTTCTGAAGGAAGGGCTGCAAAGTGTTCTTCAGGATCTCTTCCACATAAAACTCCTTTCTCATGATGCCATCAAATATTAATATCGGTGTCCCCCCGCGCTTGGAAATCCCTGCCCATACGTGTAGTTTTGCAGGATGCTTGGGCTTGGCAACCAACTTTTGCCCTCTAAACAGTCCAAGTTCAATGTCATCAGTGTCTGTCTGAAAATCTCCTACTCGCCTGAACGTAAGTTTCGAAGCATGGTCAATTTCAATGGTAGATTCGTCAGTGAAGATCATGTCTTCGAACTGTTCTTCACTTTCAAGACATTGCATGGCATACTTCAACCTTGCCCTGCAATTCTCAAGTCTCACCAGCTGACAATACTTGGCCTTGGTGGCCACCCATCCGAGTTTTCTGCGTACGCGGGCGATGGTTCTCGGGTGATAAGAAGCGCCGGTTTCCTCCAAAAGGAGACGTTGCAGGTCCGCTGAAGTCCGCTCGTTGTTTTCTTCCATAGCACGGTAAACAATGTCGCGATGTTCAATGGGCATTTTCAGGACTCCTCTTCTATTTGCTCCCCGATTGTCTGCCAAACCCGCGACGCTGCCCTTCTGCTTGTACTTGTGGATCACTTTTTGGATTCCTGATTTACTGTAATGTCCTCTCTCCTCTGATATAAGTTTTTCCCTGATACTGCGCTGCGATAAGCCCGATTTCCACAGAGAGACGATGCGAAGTTTCACAGAATAAGGGATGATAGCCATGATGTAACGTATGTCAGTTCTCTACCAGAAGATACTAACAGAATGAAGGGACCAATAATCCGGTCATTTGGCATTTCACAATTTCCCATGATGCACCCCTCTCAATTTGCATTGTAATTTAAGCAAAACAATTGACAAGGTATGAATCGGCTTAGGATAATTAAGAGTATGCGGACACAGCAAGCCCGGGACAGCAATTTCGATCGATGAATATGATTGGACCATGGACGCTGCGCATATCCCATGGTTGGACGAACGCGTTATTTTTATCACTACATATTCTAAATTTGATTATACTGAATATTTTCGTGACCTACAGCCACGCCCCCTGATTTACCTGAAAAGTCCAGATTCTTAATATTATAGGCCAATTGAAGTAGATTGGTGATGAGGTCTGATATCATTATTTACCGTCATTCCATCTAAAGGCATGTTGAATACGTGTACTCACATTTATTACATTAAACCATGTTCTCTGATAAAACAATTTAAAAGTGCCTAATTAACAAAACTAGGAATTTGCAGGTTTATTTCTTCAAAGTTTAAAAAACCAGTTGAAATATTTTGCACCGAGTACGATGACAAGCGGGACAAAATTCTGGAGGAAATTCACTTTATTATGATATAACAGGCTTTCTCAATTTCTACCGAGATCCACATTCTATAATTGATTTCGGGGCCTGTTAAATGACTCAGAATGGTAGGCCAAGGCACAAAATAATGAAAAATTGCCACAACAAATTCTATTTTTTTTTAATTTTCCGACAAACTGACAGAAATTATACCCCTGCACGTCCTCACACAAGCAAACACACAAACTAACACACGTACATACAGAGAATCAAAACGGATAAATTTAGCGAGGTTTAGATGTCATATGCGTTTTCTTGTTACGCGAAACGCAGATGCCAGAATTATTAATTTGTTCAAACCACATGCACCGACAAACAATAACATATTAGTATTACTTGTATACAAGCATACAACTGTACGTCTCGTGCATGTCAACTTAAGATAATTGTCAAATTTGGAATATGATAGCCGATTTAGTCGGCTTTAAACACAAAAGATCGGGATCCACTCAAATTTTGTGAATACGCTTTTCTCAGTGATATCTAGTCAACAATGAATAAAACGGAAGGTGCTGAAATCACGAAATACACCTTTAAAAAACTGAAATCAGAAACTCGATTAGAAGCTCGATCAAATGTACTGGACCTGCCTCTTGGAACAAATTTGATAAATGACTCACAACAAGTAAAACTCCAGTTGCTTTAATCTCACATATACATGTAAAAAGTTCTTAATTTGTAATTATAATGGTTAAAATCTCCTGCACATACCTTTCATTACATATGATCTTGCTTGTATACCTCCCATGGCTCTCACCTAGCTTACCCTTGTCCCGTATCGTTCTGTGTTCAGTGTGTTGTCTTGTCCTCGTCGATATCTGTCCTGTCTTATAAGTTCGTTCACATTATTCAAATCATTTTAAATTTATCATGGTAAGGGTGGTATCAAGGATTAAAGCTCCTCGGGGTTTATTTTGATCTCCCCCATTCAGATAATCACACACTGTAAGAGCTACCTAGCCCTATGGTTATATTATATACTATTTTAAAATCATATTATAATACTATATTGCTATATCATTATTATATACTCTCTAAATGCAAAAGAGTGAAATTCACTCTTTTGCATTTAGAGAGTATATATAACATTTATGCCAGTACTTGTAATATATAGTATTGTATCAAATTGATTTGTATCACGATTGTTGTTCTGAATGAATTAAAACGACGTTTTTTAACAACATTTTTAACGGTGTAGTATATGTTCTTGCTGAAATCGTGATTTGGTTTGCACCGGCAAACATTTGGTATTTATTTTAACTTTAAAGTTGTTTTTTTTTTTGTCTTATAACCTTTCCCCGTGACCTGAGGCCCGGGGCCCGGCTCCCAAACATACCGCTCATTAAAGGGGAAACGATAGATTTCGGTGCATTATATTGTGTCTTGTGTAGTGATTTCATATATATATTAGATCCCAATTACCCTGTACTTGTCGACAGAAATGCCTTAAAAGTGAAGCAAAAGGAGCGTTTGATTTGCTTAATTTCATTATAAAACATAGGCTGAATTTATAGTATTTGCTTCCATATGACATGGTGTCAATATTGCCATATAGGTTTTAGTGCCAAAGTGCGAAAAAAAATCACATCGGAGCGAAATAACCATGTTTAATTTTTACGATATCCTTTCTAGTGTAAAATTGTTAATAGATTATGAATTTTTAATTAAAAAACCTGTAACATATACCATTTTGCTACAAAATATTGATTTATGGCCGATTTTGTCCGAAAATGTCACTTTTGGGTGATAAAAATGTTCACCCATACCAACTTTAAATACTTTCAGAGTCTACAATATACGTATATATGACCTTTTATGTTAATATATCACTTAAAGGTACTAACTTATGGATTCAAGTATTTGTTGTATAAATTATAATTTGCACACGTACCAGAACCATTCAAATTTGACATGTCCCGTGACAAACGACAATCAAAATTTAGCATTTTCGAACAAAAATTTTGCTTTGCAGAATCACTACAAAGGGTCTACAGTGATGATTCACCTTTCATTATGCATTATTTCATTTTTACACTTTTGGCCGAAAACCTAGGTCGCCGAACTGAAATCATGTCATTTAGTAAATTTGAAATTTCACAATTTTTGTACACATAAAATAATTCTCAGGGATGGGGATATATTTTGATAAAAAGCTTTACATTGGTGCAGAAACTTGAATTCTCTCGTTGCACCTTTAAAATAACCAATTTTCTCCGGTTTTTTTCTTTAAATAAGCGTACATGTACATTATTTAAAAAAAATTAAAAATCTGACAGGTTTGCAGTGTATAGACAATTACAAAAAACCCGGAACTTTCCATAAATCCCATTTGCCGTTGAAAACAAATTAAGTGCATTGTCTTTTTAAACAAAAAATATCTTAGTTCATTTCTACGGATAACTCTTTTAATTATATTTCGGATGCTATGATATTAAAACAATTTTAAATAGTAAAACGATGCGATCTTTTAATTGCCGACTTAAATAATTAACAAGGTTGTACCGACTACATGCGTACTAATGCGACGTGTATTGTCCGTTTTCAAACAATACACAACGGATGAAAAGAGGCGAGTATGACAATGCAGTATTAAGAGAATTCGCGTAAAAGGATTAAACGGGGCGAATATGCCAATGCGACATTAAGAGAATTAGCATACGATGTATAATTACTTATTGTCGTGTGATTAAATTTCTTAAAAAGATTATACCAAGCACCAATACTCTTTTGTTCTAAATGCAAATATAAGATCTGTACGTTCGTCGGAAAAAACATTATTGCCAACTGCTGTCATAGACGCAAGTCGCAAATTCACAACTTCTTAGTAGTTCTACCATTAGTTACATATCGCAGAGAAGATGGACGCGTTCAACGAAAAGGACGATAAAAAAGAATGGAAGACAGGCGACAGAGTACAAGCTATCGACGACTCAACGGGACTAGTTTGGCCTGGAAAGATCCAGCAAATTACTAACGACACAATAACTGTCGCTTGGCAAGGTGGTGGAAGCGAAACGCTTTCCAAAGACCATGTCCCGTACTTTGTGGAAAGCCTGTACGGGCCCTCTCTCGGGACATACGAACTTCGAATCGAGGGGGTGCTACTCTACTTGGCATCCTTAAAGGTCTTGCAAAGAGGAGACAATGCAGTTTTTGTGGCTTGAGAGAAGTTTTGGAGCGATAGCTGATAACCATTCCACGTGAACGACCCTACAATTGCAGTAAGCTGCATAACAACTATTTAATTTGTGTTCTTTCCTGTTAGTTTTTTTTTTTAAGTTCGTGCAATTTATTAATCAGTCTGAGTTTAATCGAAGTCTATACTAATTAAAAAAAACTTTGCACCGCAAGAAGCCATTTCTCAACTAATCCTTTTTGGTGGGGATATTTTTTGCAACACTTTTTACAACATCAGGGCAAAAATTACACTTGCTTTTTTTTTTTTGGTGAAACTCGAGTCAATACGTTAGACCCTTTGGCTTTTACCTTCAATACGCGTTTGTGTGAAGCTTTCACGCGTTTTGAAGCTCGCACGGCGTTGTGAAGGTTGCCACGCGACTTGCAAGGTATTAGCAACGCGTTTGTGGTCCTATTTTTTTGAAAATACGTCACAGTTAAATTCATGATTTTGAGTGGCCGACCGCAACGCTTTGCTGAATGGTCGCAACGCGTTGCCGAAATGTTCGTCCAACAACGCGTTGCTACTCTTTCTCGCAACGCGTTGCAGCAATACGTTAATGCCTTTTGTGGCTTTGCCATAGACGTTTGCTTTATATTTTTAATCGTCTAAATTTCGAGTGCGAGTATACTTTCATGCTGTTTGAATGGAATTTGGTGACTATAAGGATGTGATTATGAAGGTTGGAAATTTAGTTACCATGCGATATGAAGTTAAGAAATAATTATACTTTGCCACCACCGTAGATAAGAGTATTTTACATTGTTGAATTTTTAACTGAACAGGTGTACATGCGTTAATATTTGAGTGAGGAGCATTCAATGTCATACATTTTTATGTACTTTAATGGTCTTTTTTGTTAGTAGGACCAGTCCAGAAGAAAGCATACAGTACTATCAACAAAAATATTTTTGCGGATTTGTGTATCTTTTTCCAAAAAGAGATATTAATTAAGAGAAAATATTTACGTCATAGCAACTCACTGATCGGCCAATTTTTAAGAATTATTTTCAGTTGTCACATGCTTCGCAGATGTTCAAATGATCTCTTTTACCATTGACCACGTGTAACATGTATTTAAGTCTGACCGCCAACATGTCCGGACGATTCAAGCTTCTTTGGCGATTTTGCGTCTAGGCCCTATATCATAACAGTCGGGATTCCGGGAGTATTTATTCTTAATTTTATATATTGTCTGTATTTAAGACACCTAAATAGTTCTTTATTCAAATCATGCTTTTTTCCTCACGCCTTACTTGACTGTGGTTCAGGAAATCTCAGTTAAAACTAAACGTTTTATACGTTTAATGATTTAGAAATGTTTTCAACACGTTAATTTAATATAGCCTTCACCTATGCTACTGATAATTTTTAACGCTACAAAATGAATACAGTTCATAATCTTGTATTCATTTTTAGCAGCTTTTAAACAGTGCCTGTTTAAAGCAAACAATCTGGAATAAACGGGATTCGTTTTAACCGGGAATTCCTACCTGTTAAAGAATCAACACCATTTAAATGGAAGCACCCAATTCTTTATATATTAAAAATATGTCGCAACGTTTTAGGTAGCGTTTATAACATAAAGAAAATGGGAAGATTATATGAAATAAATACGTTGAGACGTTTATAAAGCATAAACGTGTTACTACTGTGGCAGGGGTGTTTCTAAATTTATAACATGATAAAGAGTTTAACACTTGACATTTTATTTCCCCTTTCAATCTATACAGGCGGCTTCTGTAAAGACAGCGTCAGACTATTACAGAACGCGGGATTATATACTATCAGAAAGATCCAGTACTCAGAAAACGGCGAATCAAGCACCAGCATCCTCGAAATCGGCAGGAACACAACTCGCGAAAACTCGACATTAATCGAAGGAAAAGGAGCAACAGAGGCGGCCCGGGTGTTAGTGAAGTCGATAGTAATGTTAGTGAGGTGAGTGGAACTGGTCGGAGTGTTAGTGAGGTGGTGGTAAGTGCTAGTGAGGTGAGTTCCGCTGTTCCTAGTGTAAGTGATTGTGATCGGGTTAAATGAGGTGGTGCAAGTGATCCTAGTGTTATGAGGTGGTGGTAAGTGCTAGTGAGTGAGTGCGACTGGTCCCTGAGGTGTGTGCAAGTGATCCGAGTGTTAGTGGGTTGGTGGTAAGTGCTAGTGAGGTGAGTGCGACGGTTTCCTAGTGTAAAGTGAATGTGATAGTTGTAAAATGTGTGGTCACTTGATCCGAGGTTAGTGGGTTGCGAGCAAGTGCTAGTGGGGTGAGTGCGACTGTTCCTAGCGTAAGTGATTTGATAGGTGTAAATGAGGGTGGTGCAAGTGTCCGAGTGTTCGGTGGGTTGGTGTAGTGCTAGCGAGGGGAGTGGCGACTGTCCCTAGTGGTAAGTGATTTGATAGGTGTAAATGATGTGTGTGCAATTTGATCCGAGTGTTTAGGGGTTGGTGGTAAGTGCAGTGAGTTGGAGTGGCGACTGTCCTGTGTAAGTGATGTGATCGGTTTAATGAGGTGTGTGCAAGTGAATCGAGTGTTTTAGTGGTTGGTGGTAAGTGCTATGAAGGTAGTGCGACTGTTCCTGTGTAGAGTGATGGGAGAGTCAAGTGAGCGAGTGCAAAGGGTTTCCGATTTGTGGAGCGAGGGTAATTGCTAATGATTGAGTGCGACTGCTCCGAGTGTTAGTGAGATGTTAGTGCTAGTGAGGTGAGTGAAACTGGTTCGAGTGCAGTGGAGTCAGAAGAGTGTGTTTGAGAGAACTGGTGGAGAGACGAGATGCAAGTGCGTAAGTTGTGGAAACGGTGGATGTGAGGAGGTGAAAGAATTGAAGGAGACCGTTCGTCGGCAAGCTCGACAGATAGACCAGTTAACTAGGTTATTTTATAGTTACATTGTCGACCAGGGTTACATGCCATGCCTTTGCCAGACATACCTAGTGCTAGAATAGGGGCATCGCCGCAGCGGCAAAACAGGGGCCCAACTATGTACCAGATCTGGGACAACCTACGTCATTTTAAAACAGAAGTAGAGGGTGTCCCACAAAAGGTTGAATTTAAGAGTTTTAGATAATTCATCAAGTTAGCTACTTATACTTACAGGTGAAACGGAATCTAATACGCATAATTGTAACGATACACGTGTTAAATTGCGGCCAGTGATAAGTTTTTTTGAGGCGAACATATCCTTTTTCAGGAACGGCAGATGATCGTACATGTATGAGCTTTTAAGAAAAAACAAAATTGGTGTGAAAATCAGCCGTATTTTAGTGCGGGTTACGAAAAAATTGCATTTTTAATGATACTACTAGCTACTTATACTTATAATACTTGTTTTGCTCATTTATGATACTGCATAGTATACTGACAACAAATCGTTGAACGTACAACTCTTATTATTTGGGTACATGCATGGTATACAAGATAGTACATGTATACTGATAACACTTCCAAAAGGCTTATTAAAACATTTATTTCCTTGTTTAATTTGTACTCTAATTTTTATGGTCATTTTCTTGTTTGTAATGCGCCTTGATAAGCATTGATTTGGCGCAATATAAGTGTGTGTGTGTGTGTGTGTGTATGTATGGGTGTATGTGTGTGTGTGTGTGTGTTCAAGATGTGTGTACTGTGAGGTGAGAGTAAACGCTCATGAGTTGATAACAGTATCTAATAGAAGTAAACAACAAATTGCGGCCCAGTGAAATATATTTTTAAGTCGAACGTAGTAGCCCTTTTCGGGAACGGCGTATGAACTATGGGGATTTCTTATTTGTTAGAAATATTTCGTGTGATATCAACTGTTTTTAGTTCGGGCTCTGAATTTTTTTTTTATGATACTGCATAGTATACTGAGAACAATTCGTTTAACGTACAACTCTTATTATTTGGGTACATGCATGGTATACAAGATGTAGATCAAAACCTTTTCAGGACCGGTGTAAAAGGAGATATGGTCCGGCAGGAACCACAGTCTGGGCTCCATAGATGACAACGGGATAAAGCGTGAAACTAATCTTGCGTGAAGAGTCAACTGAATCGATTGCCCTATCGTTCACCTTTTCGGGACCGGTGTAAAAGGAGATATGGTCCGGCAGGAACCACAGTCTGGGCTCCATAGATGACAACGGGATAAAGCGTGAAACTAATGTTGCGTGAAGAGTCAACTGAATCGATTGCCCTATCGTTCACCATTGCTGGCGGACTGTGAGAACGGCGGACCATATCTCCTGCCACACCGGTGTAAAGAAACTGATAGTCTTTAGTGTGGATTTAAAAAAAAAATAATAACAAAACGTCTCTCTCCTCTATGAAAATGCATAGAGTAATTCTACACGAGTACGGGGTGGGGGCAGTACAGGAATTGGGAGGAATTTCAAACCTATTAATGATATTTTGGGTTCAAATTTACCAAAATAATGGAATATAATGATTTACCAAAATAATGGAATGTAAACAATTTGTAAATTACTAAATTTGACCCAAACATATTTCTTGAGAGTGGGCCATAGTTAATCTTTTCATGCTTTTGCATCAGACGCCATAGATGATTAGCACTCAGTGTAATAAAAGATTTAAGGGTTTTAATGGATACACATGGCTATACGAAAAGGAAGATTGCTGTTGCATGTGTAAAGTTATTGAGGATGGTTGTATTGTTAAATATGTATTGTATTTTTGTTGTACTGTATAATACACATGTATAAAATGTATAGTTTTAAGCTGATAGCAGTGCGTGTTGAAGATGAAAAATAAAAATAAAAATATTATTTGAAGTGTGTGGTTGTAGTTTTCATCTTAAGATAACTTCATAATTTTTTAAGGACGCAAATTTCTCTTTTCTTTTTTCTTAATTAGCAATTTTTGTTAGACCACCTTCCAAGAGAACGTTTCAAAGGTTTATTGGACGTTCAAGCAGAAACCCAAACTGCTTTGATCTTGCCCGTAATTAAAAGTATGCTTTGATTTTCTGTCGTGTGCGACAAAAAAATACTACATCATTATCTTATTACATCACACTTAAAAATACGGGGTCCATTATGCACCGACTAAAAATAAATTACCCACTTTCAGGTAAATTGACTCTTTTCGTGGCTATATTTAACCCTTAAATTAGTTGTTTTATCTCAAACGGTGTTATTTTATATTTAATCGGTGCATAATTGACCCCGTATTTTTAAGTGTGATAAAGAAGGTGTTATTCGGCTTATTCACTTTCAGTTGTGATCCAATACATTGGCATTCCAAATAGCATAAAAAACATTGTTCGAAAAAAATCGAGGGCGCTTATTTCTGGAAATGTTCTCGTGTCTAAGTTACTCAGGTTATGTTCCGATCGCTTAATAGCCTTGTCCCCAGAACCCAGATTTTGCCGAAAGTGGTCAAAATTTTGGTGCACTTTGGGAGAATCAAAATTGCGTTTTAAAACTTCCTCAGTTATGTGTTTAATGTGTTTTCGTTAAGTGATTTACGTTAAAATATTTAAACGCGTTGTGTTTAAACGCAATTTTAAATTTCGGCGACTTAAACAAGTGCCTATAGAATAGGAGTCATGGTTCCTTGGGACGAGGCGATTAATCAGAACGTAGGACAAAAAAAAAAATCAAATGAGGCGATGAATCCGAAATTCGGACAAAAAAGAACTTTGTCTCAGCTGCTTCTGGCTAAAAAGCTATGTGCTATGCTTTCCCCTCCAAAAAAACTTTGAGATACCTTCGTACTAAGTAGGCGTATCGCATGAATAAAAAAGTCTTTAAAAAAGTGTAAGAAATCGCCGCCGCCGCATAGAACTATGAGCTAAATCTAATTTAAAAGCTATAAGCTCGAGGGAAGCTGAGACAAACTTTTTTGGCCTACAATGTATATCTTTTGAAAGTTTGCTCCGTTCTCAGGCAATATCGGTTCTAACCCGATTTGAAAGAGACACGAGGCCTTTTTTTAGAAAACGTTCTCCTATTAGACCCTATATGTTCTGCGAGTGTTTTTGTTTTACTATTTTTAATATTTAGAATGCCTATCAATGTATTAATCGCACCTAAAATGAGTTCAAGAAGCGTCTTTATAATAGTAATTCAATGATAATAAGCATAATTCTCTGGGTCTGAATAGAACAGCATGAAGGTTAGATAGTTTTCTTTTGCAAAATTTTCTAAAAAATAGGTGTTTGGGTGAACCTTTCTTAAATTTTCTAGAAAAAAGGGGTCTTTGGGTGACAATGGTCTAATTTTCAAAAAGTATGGGGCCTTTGTACCACAAAGTTTTAATAAAATATTGGTAACGATGCCGAAAATGGGGTCGTAATAGCCTTTATGTACACGTCGCCTTCAAATTGGGAGGCCACCGTCACCGATTCACTCGAAGTTAAACTTAGAAACGTTATCGGAAGTATAATAATGTATTAACAACTCAGTTGAAGTCTGTGATGGTGTCCCTATGAAAGTTAATAATACATGCAAACATTTATTATCACCGACGCCGTCGCTGTATGTCTATTTGCGGGTGACGGTATGAAATATTTCCTCAAATACTTCATTTTCTCACTATTTGGTAGTTTGTTTCTACATTAAAGTAGTGAGGTGTATAATTGTACACCCATTTATCCCCGATTTAGAACTTAAAAATGCATGTCAGTTGTGCAAATTTTTTTTTCGATTCTCTCGCATACAACTTGCTAATCCTTTAAAGATGGACTTTCATTTTTAAAATTACAACATAAAATTTTTAATTTTTCTTTTTTTATTAAAAAACTTAAAATGTGTAATCAATACAAGGAAATCTAACGATTGATTTAAACAAGTTTTTAAATACAAAGCTTGTTAAACCAGTAGAGTAAATATCAGTGTCTTCATATCTATACGCCGAGTTACAGGAATGCCCCATACACGTGTGTGTGTTTTACGAAACTCAAATGGTAATTCTTCCATCCATGTGCTTTGCAGTACAAGCATAAATGTGATTTAAACTTTGAAAAGGGGTAGCGAAACCCGATAAACGGGCGGTTTGATTGACAGGGGCGCAAAACCAACTCCATGTATTAATCCAATGATTTAAAAATAAAATCCAATAAGGTAATGCATGGGGTCATCACCACCTTTACCAGTTTTAAGTGAATACACACTCCAAGTACTTGAAACTCAAGTGGCTCATTTGGATGAACAACTGATCCCGGGCCCACTCATAACACTCATAACAGAGTATAATTGAACATCGACA
The DNA here is from genome assembly GCA_023653785.1 of Ophioderma brevispina. Classification (NCBI taxonomy): domain Eukaryota; kingdom Metazoa; phylum Echinodermata; class Ophiuroidea; order Amphilepidida; family Ophiodermatidae; genus Ophioderma; species Ophioderma brevispina. Next base: position 32,861 of record JAMKCH010003568.1, on the reverse strand, counting down.
TGTTTACATTTCACATTGTTGTTACAGTTGTCAATTATAAGATATGGCATCAACTTTGACCCCCAAAATATTGCTATTATTAAATAGAGGAAACTGATAAGGCCCACGCGTCATTTTACCGCCACTGGGAAAGGACCAATTTTGCTAAGAAAAATTAAAAACAAACTATAGTTGTACAAAACCAACCAGTGGAAGGTTTTGCGTTTCATTATGGTGATCGAATTAACTTTTTTAGAAACAGAGCTGATATGAAAAGAATTACAACAGAAAATACTAATCATCATAAACGGCGTATTCACTTCGGATGTTATTTAATACAAAGTTACGCATTGTAAATGCAAACAAAGTTCTAAAAAAAATTGAGCGTTTCTTTCTTAAAATGTTCTGTCTCATGAAGAAAAAATTAACATGTTTTCAATTAAAATAAAGACTACAGACGATAAAAATGTGTAAATGAAACTTAAAGAATATTACGTACCGAAAAGAAAATATCGAGAATAAATGCCCAACATGTTTCGAATGCAAGAAATGCTTTCCGATCCACCCTGACCATGCACCTGCGGCCGGCTTGCACTTCCGATTCGGACATTCCCAGACGCTGTAACATGCCCAGGGATGGCTGCTCCCTCTGCCACATGAACTATGTACCATGGAAACGATAAAGGGGAAAATCCCTAGGTGGTCAGTAATTAGAAATCGCTTGATTACTAATAGCAAGATTACGAAAAGGTAAATATATGAGAAATAATAGGGTTTGAAAGGGATTTAATTTTGTGTGTTTATAAAGTATTCGGGATGTTTTATTATTTTTTTTAAACATTTAGCAGCTAAATTTAAAGTGACGAGGTTTTTTGATTTTTAGGATATGAATTCCTCTAAAATGTCCTGGATCGGTTGTAGACACATACCGAGAACGTTTGGAGGTGTACTTGGACAAACAGTGCAAAGAAAACCGCAAACCTTGTTTTGAAAATTGCCGTATCGTAATCGTTCCCCCATAGAAAACCATGCTTTGACCTTCTGTCGTTGCACGACAAACTACTAAAATCATCATCTTATTTACTAGGCCTACAGACGGCGTATTCACTGAGTCACGTCAGGTGTGATCTAATTAATACATTGGTAAGCATCATTCCAAATATGTAAAAAACCTAGGTTCGAGAAAATTGGCGTCGCTTCTTTCTGGAAATCTCCTGGTCTCTTTAAGTTAATATAATACATACATATAATCCTGAGGAGTGTAATTGACGATTTGGCACAAATGGGGATCAGGTAGGGTAGAAGAAATTGTTTAGAAAATAAAAACTGGAAACTCCCCTTATCGTATTAATCATAGGGCCTGCGTAATTGTAAAACGGGGAATCCCCAGGCTGAGTGACGTAAGTAATCATGCAAATGAATATCCACGGTCGATTGTGTGTGGGACTTGTGACTAGATAAACCTTGCATGGCCGAAGGGGGGGGGGGGGTGGTCAGAGCTCCCAATTATGGACCCGGGACGGACAATAGGACAATAACGCTGATTTAAGGCTTTTGTTTTTAGTTGTTGTTGTCTATTTTTACGTTTATTATGATGACAAAGATTCAGTTAGAGTTAGAAAATCGAACCGTTCATTTATATTCATCGGGACCCTCCCTACGCACGTAAAAAATCCCTATGCAGTATATCAGAACTGCCACACCGTCACCAGTATCTCTGATTGTGTTTTTAAAGTTTCTTTGTTGTTCTCCAATATTTTTAGACTTCTAAAGTTTTGAGACATGATAAACCTCAATCCACGTGCAACACTCTGATTTCACAACTTTAAAAACCATTTGACCACCTCTCTGCTTTCATAATTTTGCTCACTGTAACCTAATTAAAATAATTTATACACCCGCATCTGAGTGATACCCAGTGTCAACTGTTCCATGACGTAAATATTACAGGCCTATAAACTTGATATCAGCCCGGATCATGGGAAAAATTTCCAGTACCTTTTCGAGCACATCGAATACAAGACCAGCCCAGGCACAGTTGATGTTTGACTAAATGCATGACGTCAATGGGAGTTTTTGTAAAAAAACTCGAGTGCGAATAGCGCATGGCTTGTTGGGTCAAATTAGAAATATCATCCAAATGCATTTAATGTCCCTATTTATCTCCAGTTTAATCCGGTCTAATAGCATGTATCGTTATACGAAGGAATATATTTTCCCAATTTATTCATGTTTTGTTTTTTTGTTGTGTCATTCACGAACATGGTCTTTCACATCGATTATGGTGGTGAATTCCTGGCATTGGCATGGGGCGTGGCGAAATTTTACAAAATATTATTTTGGCCTAATTTGGCTACCTTTTTGGTCGTGACGTAATAAACCCTGCATGAAAATTTGAAAAACCCCGACAAGTACCACAAATCTTGCAACACCACGGCAGATGGGGAAAATGAAATTGATCCTATCTGCAAAATATTACGGTGATAATTATTTTAAACAATGCATGGCCTTGTCAAAGTTAAGTTCATTTGCGTAAGTTTGTCTTTTTTTTATGCATAGAAACAAAGTATGTTCCGAAGTTCTAATCTTTGGGCACGTGGTGTCTAGTATTTTAGTGTGTACTATTATGATAATAAACATTGATGGCCTCATTTTAATAATTTGCGCCATGCTGACGAAGAGAAACTCCGGGGAGGAACTTAGGAGTTTCTGGAGCGGAAGATTGAAGCTATGAAATTGAAAGCTATTGTGGAGTGTTTTGTTTGTTTATTACATTTGTATATAGAAGCTCGGATACCAACCGTACCAAAGCCATAGTAAAAAAAATAATAACCGGAATTCCGTCCTCCTCACTTTTAAGGAGACCGATGCAGCTAAGACAGTAATAAATAATTATAAAGTAAGCCTATGATTAGGTGCCAAATGAGTCATGTTAGCGGGGTCAGATTCAGACGGCGATCCAGTTTGAACTTATGATTTTTAGACATTGCTTTTTCTAGAACTGTAAATTTCAAATTAGCGGTATCTGACTGACATTCAAATTTAACTTTGAAGTACATGGAGTTGTGTGTTTATTTCTATAAACGAAGCAGAATCAACGACATTTCACGAGCGGTCAAATTGGTCAAATTTTGCACATGTGCGGTGAACACCCTCTAGCATACTCGGCCGCCTCGCCGGCGCGGTCAACGTGAAGCCTATGCATGGTTATAACATGCTATGTGTGATTTATCATCGCCAGAGGTTGTACAAAGGGTGAGATATGGTTATTTCATTTAATTCGTTTGTTCCAGATTTTCTTATCGTTATATCTGTATGAGGATGTTAGGATGTATGCCCCCTATTACTGTTTTACTTTATAAACTTTTTCCACCTTTAACAAGATCGTTGTGCAGTTCATGCTTAGTGAATTCCATGTGCGCTACAAGAAATCGAACACTGACTGCAATAATTCGGACGCGGCGGGCTTCCAGGATTAGAGTGTCAAATACGTCCACATGAAATTGAGTTGAAAACCCGAGCAGAAGACTACAATTTCGTATAATTTGTGTTGTGAGCGGATACTTCCATAGTGAAACATGTGGAATGTCTTAAGTATAATGTACTGTGCATGTACCTCAACCACAAAGAGCACTTCAAGTTTGGGGCTTATCAATAAAATTACCATAATACGATTATAACACGGCGTGTTACCGAGTGTTATGCCGTGTTATACCGGGTGTCCGTGTAAAGAGTTTGAGCGCGGTCATAATACCTTTAACACACATGGAGGGGGGCTAGTTTTCCGATCGATGTCAACACTCGTGTTATAATCACCGGCTTATAACATGGAATTAACACCCGTTCAAATGCGTGTTAAGAGCACTATCACTGACAGGTACGTATAATGTTTAACAAGAACATCTAGAAAGCTCTAGTTCATTAATCAGAGGGGAGATAGCTTCAGCAGTTGGCGTCCCCCCCATGGACGTTAAGAAACAGGGACAAGCAGGTTTTGCGACATCATTTATAAACAAAACTCTCTGAAGTTGCAATCTAAAATAAAGGAAAAAAATTTCCCCCCCCCCCTTCCCTCCTTCCCCCTTTTGGTCGTCCCCCCCTTTCTTGCACCACATATCCCTCCCCCCCCCCCCTCAAAAAAAAATGTTTGGGTTTCCCCTTGTGTCCCTTTTTTTTTTTTTTTTCCCCCCCACCCCCCCCACACCCCCCCACTTTTTTTTGGGGGGGCTTAAAAAAAGGGGGGCAAGGGGGGGGGGGGCTTGTTTTGTTGTGTTTTTTTGTTTTTTTTTTGTTTGTGGTTTTTTGGTAAAAAAAAAAAAAACAAACAAAAAAAAAAAAAAAAAACAAAAAAACTAAAAAATTAAAAAAAAAAAAAAAAAAAAAAAAAAAACCAAAAAAAACAAGTATTTAACTATGTAAACTTTATTTAATTTGATTAAAATAAGGAAAGCACCTTCTTAGCATATAGAAAATCATTCCAAATGTATGCTAAGGCGACGTTACATTGGTAAAGGGTCATTGGACGTTACATCATTTAATTTCAAATTCGCTCATTCAAATTGAAACCCATAGGTATGTGCTATTGCCTGCTTATCAGTTTGTTTGAGCCAGGTATCTATTTGAAGTTTACATGATGTTTGAATAGTGGTATTATTTAAAATGAAAAACATTTTAGGTTAAACCTGGGTACAAGGGACGCTTTATATTTTTTTCACGCACGCTTTTGACAAAACCTACTCTTACAATAACCACGAGAAGATAACCAAATATGTGACCTGCTCACTAAATTTGAGCATCTTATCTTGATTAATTGCCCCTGGAACATTTCATTTGAATATGCATGAAGTGCACAGAAAAGCCCAGGGGTCAATGCACTTTTCACTGTACAAAATTCATGGGAGTATTCAAGAATAACTTTAGGGCCCTACTCACAAAAAGGTGATAGAGGAGTGAAACTTCTTGAGCAGGTAAAACTTATGATTATCTTTCCAGTTGTTCCCTTTGGAAGGTAGCGTATTTAAAAAAGTTGCGAAGAAATATGGAAAAAGACCTCCCCAGATAGCAAACTGACGTCGGGCCGACGTCGTCACGGTCGCGTTCGGCAAACCAACGTCATGCCCGAGTGGGAAAACGGTGGGGAAATTGGTCGGTCGATGGTCGGCAATATTAAACCAACGTCAAGCTGACGTTGGGAAAACGGTTGGGCGGAAAATGGTCGTTTGTATGGTCAGCAAACCACGCCGCATGCCCGACGTGGGAAAACGGGGGGGGAAAGTGGTCGTTAGATGGTCGGCAACCCAACATCAAGCCGACGTGGATAAACAGTGGGGGAAATGTCCGTTTGATGGTCGGCCCAAAAACAACATCAAGCCGACGTTGGGAAAACGGTGGGGGAAGTGGTGTTGGATGCGTCGACAAGCCAACGTGTGATCGGGAGAAGTTGGGAAATTTTGGTGGGGGAAATGGTCGTTTTTTGTTCGACAGGCCAACGTTGGGCCGAGGTTGGGGAAATGGTGGAGTGAATGGTCGTTTTATGGTTGGTAAGCCAAGTCGGGGTGAAGTTGGAAAATGGTGGGGGGAATGGTCGTTTTGTGGTCGGCCGGCCACCGAGTGTGGCAATGTGTCCCGCAGACTATAATTAGCTAAATACTTTCTAATTAGGCTAATTAATAAAGGAAATAGTAGGCCTTAGCCAAAACGGAACAGAGCTTTCAGCAAAAATAGGCCTATGCTAGCAACATTGATGCGTAAAAATAAAACATATGGCATTTGCAGGTGACTATATTGTTGATTCTGTGCACTTGTTTTCACCGTGATCACAGGGATTCCTTGAGCTTTTTGGGGTTTTTATGAGTCTTTTTTTATGATCTTAGTCTTCACTTAGTGGGTGTTTCTATACTGTTGAAGCTTTTTACAATAATTGATATATTATATCTTGCCTTGATATCAAGCAGGACAAGTTAGCCCAATTGGATAGTCGTTTCAGTCTTGTAAAACAAAGGTCCCTGGTTCGATCCCCGGCAGAGGCGGTAAGCGATTGTCAGTTACTATATAAGTAATATACCTACACATAAGATATGAACTATACTGGTGTGTCTTAAGACACTATCCGTGATTTGAAAAATATCTGAAATTTGCAGAGGAATAGCCTTCAAAGTGAAGGATAAGTCGTAGAATTATCATAAGTTACCTTGTCCAAATGAAGACTTGGCAGAAAGGAAGAAAACGGCAGTTTTCCAGCTACGAATCCCCATTCAATCGTGTGTTGTAGTAAGGCCGAACGACAGGTAATGACTTAAAATTTCCGATCTGTCCTTATTAGCTTGCTTTGGCCTTATCATTGCGGGTATGTTAGATACCTGTACTTAACATGAAAAAAATCTGATTTTTGATGATTTTTTCAATTTTCTGATTTAGCAAATCACTGATAGGTCTTTAAGTGTGAAAAACCATAGCGAAATGTTCTTTTTTTATTCAGGAGCCCAATTAGTGTTTTTATAACATGGCAAACATGTTTATTATGGGTGGGATAACGTTGGCCCATGCTGGCCAAACATTGGTCCAACCCCCCCCCCCCCCACGTTCAAAAATACGACGCAGTCCACGTTGGGCCGACGGACAAAATGACGTTGGCCCGACTTCACTTGTCGACGTTGGCCACCATCGCGTGTGATGTTGGGCCAACATTGTCCCAACGTTGTAATGCTATCTGGGCAGCCAATTTTGACCTAAAATGGTCATTTTTAGAATTCTAATTATCAAAAATCATGAAAACTCAAGAACAGATTCTTTGACATCAAAAAAATAATTTTTAAACCTTACCATAACAACATACCATAATACCCATTTAGGGGGGTGTTTAAATGTGTAACGCCCATGACGTAACGTCAATGACGGGGAACGTCCATGCGGTAACTTCCATGACGCTCATTAGCATATTACTAATTCGTATAATTATTTTTTTACATGTTATTATCTCCATATATGTACATTACACATTGTATACTAGATATTGTTATAATCATTGCATGGTAGTGTAGTTACAGGAAAAAAAAATAGTATAAAGAGTCATGGGAAGTTATAAAATTCGTGGAAAAGTCAGAAAATTGAAAACTCAAGGCGCCCTCTAGATAATGCATTTGATTTAAAAGTGTAAGTTATAAAAAGGTTACCTATCCTTGGTAGTAGGTAAGAAATGAATTACATTTCAGTGAGTAATATTCATAGATACATGATTGAACTATTTGACAGATCAATTTTAGTAAAAATTGCAAAAATCTGTTCGTAAATACATTTTTCCAAAAAACCATAAAAAAATTAGAAAAACACTGAAAATACAATATTAGGAATGCAGATTTATACAGTAAAGGTATCTTTTTCCATGTTCAATGTAAAATTGTTGCATTACAAAGTAATTTCAATTTTTAGGCTCAAGGAGGACATTGCCGTGGAATGCCCATAAACAGGCAGGCAGGTTGCCACTCCAGAGGATCGGTTTGAGCGGAAAAGAAAAAGGCTTGAAAACTCATGCTAAATTCCAGCTCGTTTTGCCTGCTCACCAGGAAATTCTACACCTTTAACCAGGAGAATCTGTATCAAAACCAACCAAGCCAGGAAAATTCAGCATCACCCCCGACATCGGAAATGGACCCCCTCATGTGTTCGGACATTAGCCAGACCGGTGGTTCCGAGGGAGGAAAAAATTTCCGTAAAGTGCAACAAATGTCCGATCACAAGCAATTAATTCCCAGATTTCCCGGCGCAGGGCAAAACAATAACAAAGGGCTATTTAACATGGAATTATGTGTTTTATTCCCAATTCCCCTCAAAAAAAAATTGAGGGGCACTTTTCCCCCTCTGCCCCCACCTGGCTACGACACTGCATATGACATTTATTCCTGTTGCTAAATGAGCAACAAGCCAAGGAAATCCAAAATTATACCTTGTGACTTCCCATGAAGGGTTTTTCTTGAGGCTTATCAATTGGTTTCTTCCACACACCGGTATCTTTTTGTCAGGTTCAATTCACACTCTCTCACCTTACGGCCTAGAAATATTTCCTAAGATTTTCCCTAATCTTGTTAGGTACGATGGTGTCTGCTGATACTATGCTGCTTCCTGTCAGTGACCTAGCTTTCACCTATCTAGTAAAGCATGCAGCAGGTTCACAACAGACACAACCACATGTATTCAAAGGCTGTTGAGATAAACCATGTTATTTGATTGTCACTTAGGCAATTCCTATACAATTTTCCACATCAGAATACATTGTAAACAACAATACAATAAGGGAACTATAAGCTAAATGAAAAATGGAGTTAGGATCACTCAGCTTTTATGTTATCATTTGACTGAAAAAATGGGGAACGTGGGAAACCATGTTCCAGGAAATTTTGCTATTTGGAGGGAAATTTTGTCCTTTAAATTAAATATTTTTACTTTTTTAGTTTTTGTCATTTTGCTTTTCATTAGGCCAGGTTTTTTTGATTCTATTATACCTATCTCAACGTGTAATGGACATAATGTTTTGCCTCGGGTCAAGAAAAAAAGTGTTGCGCGCCCTCTTGTGTCATGTTCCTAATTTTGTGGTGGAGTGGATTGCGCAGCAAATCCCTCTATTTCTTTTTTCAGGCATTTCACGGCATTTGGTGTGTAAATTATGTAAAATGAGCTCAAGTTACTTGATTTTGAAAGTGGAAAAGACTTGATGTTTTAGGTAAAAATTTTGTGTGGAGGGGCCCTTTTCGAGATTTTTTTGTAATACTTTTTCATGCGTTATTTTTAATTTTGCAGCTACAAAGATGTCACAAACTTACCTGCTCAAGATATTTGGCACTTGATCTCATTTAGTTCGCCTATAGCACTCATTTGAATGTTCATCACTGAGTCATACACTTTCTTCTTTTCAATTGAGCATTCAAATGAAAAGTGATACGCAGACCAACTAACATGTAATTAAAAGTACTAAAATTTTCTTGAGCTAGTAAAGTTTGTGATCATCTTCATACTGTAAAAATTCAAAACAAGCCCAATAAACCTTCGAAAAATTAACCTTGCTTTAACATTATAATCATTAATATAAAAAAAGAAAAATTTTTTAAAGAAAATGCAATGTCCCAATTTCCATTCAACTTTCAAAACAGAGTATATGAGCTATGTACATATTTAATTAGACATCAAAAGCTGCAGGAAAACCTGAAACGGGTAATTAGAGGGATTGTATGCTCAAAATCACTCCCACTACAAAATGAAGAGACATGGCACAAGAGGACACTGCACACTTTTTCTTGGCCAGAGGCAAAAAAATTTGTAATGTCATGGTTGAGATAGGTATAATGGAATACTTCCTACATACTGCATCACCCCCATGGCAGTATGGAACATGACCTCAGATGACCTTGGTCCATGGCCTTTGACATCATGCACATATGACGGAACCCCTATTGCACCTTAACCCCAAGTCTGGTTTCAATCGGACTTCAACTTTTTGAAGGAAACCTGAAAAAACGAACCATTGTTAGAAAAGCTAACCAAACTGGAACACACACACACACATACGGGCATGCGCACCCTCACGATATCCCCTTCTGCTTTTCAAGCCAGGGGGATAATAAAGAAATACATGTTTACATAAGAATTTGAAGGGACATTTTTGCATTCTTAGAGGAAAATTTTGATTGTGTTCCTAAAACATTTGGCATGTTCTCCAAGCCTGAAAAATAACTACTGTACATGGACAGAGCAAGATTTCTCATTTCCCCCATCCCCCCAAAATGAATATTTGACATTACACATTTCATTTCAATTGTTCATTGAATGGTGCAAATGAACTGTGCAGGAAAATCATAGTTTAATACAATTTCTAATGGGAGATTTACACACAATTTATTTCATATGGAAATTAATGCAGGTATTCGGAGAACAAATTTAAAGTTCTATGAATTCTTATTTTTATAATTAGTTTTGAAGGCTAGGGAAATTGGATATTTACATACGTACTCATTACTGATTGCAAGAAAGTTTAATTTGGTGTCAATATGCTAGAAACAGTTATAGAATAAATTTAAAGGTGCAAAAATAGATTTCAAGGCGTCCATATTAAGTCATACTGACATACTGACTGATTTCATAGAGATAGACACTCAATATATTTCTTACCTTGTATTTAGCTACAGATTCTGATTTAGATTCTGTGATTTTCATCGAATTTGCATAGTTTGGTTCAAATTTCAAAACTTCTGTACCAAAGAAATAATTCTCAGCTTAATCCTAGATGAAATGTTCTTGATGGAAAGCTTTACATCAGTGCAAAAATCAAAACGTTCAAAATTTTTAGGGACACCTAATATGTGAAATCTCTCGTTGGACTATAAAATCACTCGAAAAGGTTGGGAACATGCAAAAACAAGCCTGGGGGTAGTTTCATACACATTTTGCTCTACATGTAGAATAATTTTCTGAAGGTCTAAAACTACATTTTCAGTGCCAATCAAGCACTGTGTTTCAGTAGGACATTATATAATCAATTGTTTCATTACATTGTATGTATGGGGAGGTTGGCACCACAGAGAGCTTTGATGGGTAGAAAGCTTGAAAATCATGCTAAAATCAGCTCGTTTTTGCCTGCTCACTGGAAATTTTCCCTTCCAACTGGAAAAATCTGCTTCAAAAAGTCACCTCCAACAAGGAAAAAATCGCCTCAAAATTAGACAGGTCCGATCTTCCCTTTCCATCCCCATCATTCCTACATTCTGCCCCTCATACCTACATCTAACCTTTAATCACGCCTCTCTATCACCCCTCTTTCTTTCCAGCCTTCGCTTTCCATCTTATCCCTCTCACCTTTCCTCCCCTTCCCACCAATCCCTTTCAACCTGCACACACGTTACTTCATGAATTTGCTCCCTCTGATAAGTTACCCCTGTTATGCCCCTGCACTGTCATCCTAAAAAATTGGCCCACTGGTTACTGTAAACCTAGCTAACCCTAACCACCTTTTTGGTTTCTAGCTACTCCAGAGAGGAAGGGGAAGGGTAAAGGGATCGAAGCTAAAGAAACTTGAACATCCGTGGCGTGATTCGAACCCGGTGCCTCCAGCGCACCATTCCCATGAGCAGGGATGGCAAGCCTCGAGGGAGTCGCTGGGCCCGGCAGTGATTTCGCTGGCCCATAGGATGTTGGCACGATGACGTCATCGCATCTTTTCTGACTAGTGCAATTCTAACCTCAAGATCATTGAGTCTAGTGAGGTTTGGTGTGATAGGGCTAATTGGGATACTGGAAGCACAACCCCGTGGGTACTCGGATTTGGTTTGGTAGGGGATATGCAGCTGAGGATCAAAAGCCTTTACCCCATTTCTAAGTGACATTTGGTAGGAAAAGGTACCCATACATTTCTAAGAATTTGTTCAATCCATTTTCACAATTTTTCGAGGCTCGCACCAGAAAAAAATTGGCTTTTTAACTGTGTTTCGGGAAAATGGGACCCATGTCAAGGATTTCTCATGAAAAAACAAGCTAGGTCTAAGATTTTTCATGTAGAAAAATACCCCTGAACCATATTGCCATATGATCCTGGAGCATAAATTAAAAAAAATATGGTCCAGGAGCATATTTGAATATGCTGAATATGTTCCTGGAGCATAATTTGAATTCACAAATGGTCCAGGATCATATGGAAAAATATGCCATGGAGCAGTGGAAAAATATATTCTAAGTCCAAAATACTTACTCCGGGACCATATTTGCCAAATGGTCCTGGGCATGTGCATTAAAAAGTACTTAGAATGTATGTCTCCGATACTTATAAATGCTCCGGACCATATGGTCCAAGAGCATAATTTCGCAAAATCTAATAGGAAGCTGTGGTACAGATGCCATAAATCACAGGCAAGGTGTACAACTGTTCTAGGTGTTATATGGTACAACTCCAGCAAACGAGCAATAAGCTAATAAGTATATGGGGGATGAATTGGATCGCATTCTACATACGCTTGCAAAAAACAAATCACGCCGACGACTAGGCCCACACAGACAATGATGACCAGACCTTAAAACACCAAATCAAATTCTTATGTATTCTTGCATCTATTTGAGAGGAGCATTGTCAACTAAACAAAAGGCTATAAAATGTTATTGTAGAAAATGTGTTCTTTGTAGTGAGAGATTAACCAATCCAGGTTTCCCCTTTTCTACCCTATGCGCTCCGATGGCCGATATTTTTTGTGTATCGGCCGATCACCGATGCCCATCAGCGATTTGCCCCATATATTAAGATCGCACTGAGTTCAAATTTCTTAAAATTAGGAATTGGAGACGATGATTATAATCAACAAATCTGTGCGTCCACATTTGCTTTATGTTCAGATTAGGAATTTCGGAGGAAAGGTTACCTTTTTGAGCAACGCTTGTCTCATGTTTCTACTTAAACTGGAAAAATACCCATTGTACTTAGTCCCTTTCATTCATTCTGAATCGGTGAGAATCGGCAGCCTCTGACATTTTTTAACGATACGATTTTTTGCTGATTTTGCAGAATCGGCCCCGATCCATGTCCGATACACATATCGGTTAATCTCTACTTTGTAGAATAAGTAGAACAATGTAAGGCGCGGATCCAGGAGGGGGGCGGAAGGGGCGAGCGCCTCCCGGTAAATCTGTAAAATCTGCAAAATCAGCCATTGTGAACAAGTTTTCAGCTTCAGCCTTTTGAAGTTTTTCCCAAATCAGGATCCGCCCCTGATGTGTATAACATTTGATGTTAGGGCAATTCCATTTCCCCAAATGCCTTTGTTTGAGTGCTACAGTATATATTAGCCGGAGTAGTGAATAGGGCATTGCAATATGCATTTTATGAGCTTTACCAAAAAAATGCAAGTTTGGTTCCCTCAAAACTTGGTGATGTATGCAAGTGCCAGGTGCTCATATGCCTATCAAGATAAAAACAATACAGTGGCGGTGCCTGACCTCTTTTTCTGGGGGGACCGTTGGGCAAGTGAAATTTTTGGGGGGAAAAGTGAATTTTGTTGGGGGAAAAGTGACCATTCTGAGGGGGGGGGCAAAGTATCAATATTTTGGATTTTTTTAACCATTTTCGGCCCAATCGCTGATCTTCCCCCAAAATTGGTGATTTTTGGCCCCAAATCGCCTGATATGGCCAAAAACACCTCATTTTTTCTTTCGGCCGTGGAGGGCAAACTAGGGGAAGAAAAAATTAGGGGGAAACCCCCATGATGCCCCCACCCCCCAGTGGCACAACCACACTGAAACCTAACACTTAAATTGAATACCTTTAAGTGGGATGTAATTTAATGATTATTGCCTTACCTTGCATTGAACTGTTTTCCACATAGTATAGACGAGTTCCGCTTCTCCCTGCATTGCAACTCAAAACTTGAAGAACTGTTTTCTTAGACCTACTCATAAATAAGATGGGCTGTGTGCCGAACGACCGTTTGGTGTGCCAACGCAGGTTGACCGGAACGCTTTACAAGATGGAAGCCCCGGCCCATCCGACTAGCTTTCAAATTTCCTGGCCTGCTTGGCTGTTCAATTCACTTCTTGAATTAAGAAAGATCCAAGACCTTTTGGAGTAGAAATAAAAGCACACTTATGTAATTTTTCAAACTGATCATAATTTTTCTTTCAACCTAAGAAATTCCATATACAATTTTTATTCAACAACCTCATTCTCATAAATGAATATGTTATATTTGGAATACTAGAGTAACACCACACTTGTTTTATGAAGATCTTTTCTACTAGCCAAGACCAAATTTCAATATCTTACTTTTTTATTCACAAATTTTTTTCATTGTTTTCTGGGCACACAAATTACACTTACCAATGTACACAACTTACATTTAAAAAACAAATCAGATAAAAGTTCCATCCATAGGCCTATGCAAAATTCCTATCAAGTCAAATGACGGACTCCAACTATGAGTGACTCCCACTCCTCGATTTAGAAAATAAAAGTTCGATGCACAACTGAGATTTTTCCTCAAAAAATGGGCTGAATAAACACAAACATTTGCATGCCCTGAACAAATTTTACATGCACAAAGCAAATTAAATTAAGGGCTGACTCGGAGATTTTGAAATATAATTTTTTGTGTAGTAATATTTAAAAAAAATCATCTAGAACTAAAGATAGTCAAAATGCTTAATTTCAAAATTAGAGTTGAATAAACAAATGCACAGTATAAAAGTGCCATAGGATACTGTGTATATAACAAAAATTCTGGATCGGGAATTTTATAACAAAGTTATGATTTTCTATATTCAAGGTTTTGATTTCAGCTTGTTATTTCACACAATGATTCATTTGTGGACAAGCACTATGCAAAATAAAATGATTTGTTTGAAAATTGAGTGCGCCCTCCTTGGGAAATCTCCGAGCCAGCCTTTAATTGGCATGCCAGTTTGCGACTCAGTAATTACCCGGTACCCTCCGAAACACAGAAAAATTTAAACATCAGGATGACTTGGGTAAGGTACAGCATATGTACCTCAATTAAAAGAAAACTAACACTGGCTAGTAAGAGATTACTGAGCAGTAAATTTGGCAATGCATACCGACTTGCAAGTCTCTGCTTAGAGTTAAAACAAAATTACTTTTCTTTTCAATTTAAGTGAAGTTTCCATTTCATGACTTGCTAGAGTTCAGGCATATGAAATTTACAATTAAATCCGGAAAAAGGTCCGGATCCATTTAGAAAATATGTTAGTTATTCCCACACCTGCAAACTCCATAACATCAATTGGGTACGAACTGTTGAAAACGCACACATTATTTCAACAGATCTCACAGCCATAACTCAACTTAGGCCAAAGAAAAATGCGAAATTTGTTTGAGTGCCATATCTTATAATCTATAACATTCAGAATTTATGGATGGAATACCAATTTTTCTTTCAAACATTTGCAATGGATTTACATTAACTCTAGCCAGATAAACATGAAATTTAATTGCCAAAACCTCAGTCGAGGTATTTTACATAGATCCAGCTAAGTGGGACCAGCTTTTCGTTTGGAGGTAGAACAGAGGATCGCAACGGAGTGAGGTCCAATAGGACAACGCACAACTCCGTGCCTGAATCAATGCCTTCAACCATCCACCATAAAAATACACACGCTGCAAAGCCAATGACTCAACTAATTCATTATTTTTAGTGGCTTTAAGGCCCCCAAAACGCTCCTAACTGGCCAAATGACACCCCCGATTTCGGGAGATCGCTCAGAGGTCTTGGACTCAGATCCCCCCTAACCCACAACAAAAATTTCAGGGGGGGTGCAACATGTGATAAGAAAAGGAGCCCTGATTAAAACACTACAGTTACAACATCGAGTCTCGCTCTCATACATGTACCTATAACCCAAGCGCGGCTAGCACACGAGGGTTACAAATATTTGATATATTTGGTAAAATATACTTTAACAATCCCGTGCTTCTAGAGTGGTACAAGCCAACAGGCCATACCACAGGAATGCAACACATCATGGGCCACACAGAAAAAAAAATAATTGAGAAACATCACAAAATATAGAATGGCTTTAGGCTGGAAATGGGGATTTCCCACACAATCACAAGCTAAGTAATACTATCAAGGGGAAGCAAAAGAGAAGCAAGACATAAAGTTGGTTTCTGGTACCAGAACCCGAGGTCAACACTAATTTAATCGACTATTGACCTGGTTCTTGACCATACACATTCCGCAGATCAGCAATTGTCCTTTTACATGGCATTTCGTATCCCACATCGCAAGCACCTCTGGTTTTAATCATTTTTATTCACTAGATATCTTGAGAAAAGTTTATCACTATCCTTTTTAGGTGATCCCGACTTTGGTCATTTTGTGTTAACATGAGTTAATGCTCGTTTCTCACGGTCTCATAAGCCACTGTGCTATAATTTCTTGTCCATGTACACGGACAGAAAATACAAATTGCGAATTTGCTTACAGATACGACCAAATTTGCGCGTAGGTTTGGTACAATGGTATTACTAATGTAAGCAGTTAGCTCGAATCAAAATCTCAACTTTTTTTGAGGTAAGCCGGGGGGACAAGGCTGTGGATCACGAAATTCCCCTCTAAGCACGCAACACACTCATGCAGAGCAGCAATGTGTTACTTATATAATATTGGATGCTGAGGTTGAAACAGAAAATATCCCGTGCCTAGATCAAATATCGGGGCGAGTCGAAGAGAGCCCTGATTTTCTTGCGTGCGATATTTTCTGTATCCCGGTTTTTTATAAAGTCACCATATTATTATTATTATGGGCAAAAAAGAGCCGACTTGACAAAATAGTTAAAATGGCTTCAAAACTAGTAAAACCATAGTATTTTGCTTGACTAGTGCATGACGCGATGCCCATATTTTTGCGTATTGTGCAGGTTGGCGGTACGCGGCTACTCGGCACTGTGTGTATTCACGCACAGATGCATAATAATTTCTCTGTTATCAGCCGAAAAAAGAACATCCAATATTATTATGCAGAAGAAGTCTGTACTTGACATAAAAATAGTGTTAAAGATGGCTTCAAACTCATGAAAAGATAGCGCATTTGCTGTGATCAGTTGCATGACCGAATTCCCGCGATATTTTTAAGATTCGGTGCAGTGGTGGGCGGTACGCGCTGATCGCACTGTGGTATTGGGCCACCAATATTCTTATAATTAAACAAACAAACTGGCTGCTTTCGTAATTGTATGGTTCGCAAACTGAGGATCCATAGTCTGATAATAGAGTGTTGTGACCTGCTGGTTCTGGTTGATCGAGAACTAACTTAGCTGTGACGGTTTATTCCTTTTATATCATGGCTTTGAGGTGTCCGATTAGGTGAGAATATCGGATCCTGCGCATTATAATGATAAATTGGGGGGGGGATGATTTGCGCCAAGATATTATTGTCTCATCGCTATGATTTTTAAAATATTGGGCTCAACGTGTCTCGCCAATATTTTTTTTTGCAATCATAGCTCGACCAATAAATTTGCGGAAATTACAGTACAACACTCGGGTTATCAAGCCCAACCCCTGCTAAATGGAAGATTTTAATCTACTTCAAATAGGGGTGGGCTATACCCGGGAGAAGGGGCAGAACTTGGAGCACATTATCATATCAAAATTGGCAGTCAATATTATGTTCAAGAGCATCTATTCACAGATACCATTTAATGTACACTTTATTTGTAGGCAGATATCAAACATTTTTAAGTTCATTTCCGCGCATCACAATTCCTGCATTTATTATAGGCAAACATTAAGCCATCCCAAAGTATTGGGCTCTACTTAATCGCTCTATATATAATAGTTCAAGTTTAATGTGATTTTGTGTGTAATTACTGCCACAAACATTGTTTCGTGGAATCTGAAACTGTATCCACCTGGGCTTATACCCTAGTGTATGCTAGCTCCTGTCATTTCTTTAAAATTGGGGTGGCCTTCATACCCCCTACCCCTAAGTGGGTCTTATACCCGAAGTGGTTACGCTGTTTGATGTAGTTCATTTATATACAAACCGCAGAATAAAATCGAAAAATATTTTCGGGAAATCGACCTCTTTTTGACAACTATGTTGAATATTTAGTCCCTAACCAATTCTGACGTAAATCTTAGACATTTTCATTGGCGGGCAAATACGATTTTCTTAAGGTGCATTTCGTGATTTCAGCACACTTCTTTTTTATTCATTGAATCACTATATATCCTTGAGAACAGTCTTAATTCCAAAATTTGAGTCTGTCCCATCTGCGGTTATTGTGTTTATGAGCCAATTGCTCTGTCCCACGGTCCCATAGGCTTCTATGCTGTAACTTTCTGTCCGTAATTTACGGACAGAAAAGCAAAATTGCGAATTTCTAGCAGATGCGACCGAATTTGCATGTAACCTGGGCAGCACGTTGATAGGCTAAGCTAACGTCAGATGATATAAAAATCTGCAACTATTTTTAGTAAGTCGGGGGACGAGCTGTGGATCACAAAATGCCCCCTCTAGTTTTCCACGTCTTTCTGGAGCATGTCATATAGAGGGCGCTATAACATAAAATCATAACCTTTGTAGGCCTGATATGGGCAAGATTCCCTCAATGATTTGTCTGATTTTCAGTAGAGTGATAGATGCTCTTGGGCATGTCCTCTACTTATCCGTATACCATTTCAAAAATGTGTCGCCACGGCTTAAAATTGTTCTAAAAAAATACAAGAGAGTTTGGTATGGGGTCGAACACTTTGTACCGGAAGTGGTCGAAATTATGGTATCAGAAGAAAGCTACAAGTTTTCTCAGTTACCCTGGAAATCTTAGGGCTACGGATTTTTGGTTTGGGAGTATGAGCGAAAGTGTGTGCTCTATTTTGTCGACCAATAAGTATACAGTATCTTTGGGCTCCACAAAATCAGATTTCTACTACTGTACATCAAAACGGATTGATATAGGCCCGGAAACTTACGATGCAGTTGTTGGGTGAAGGCCATTCGCATCAGATGACAAGCTTTATTACCTTAAATCAGCGGACCATCCCTCTGTAATGCATGTCACCAAGGGAGAAAACCTAGCTAGTGTTTCACAAATACCCTGCTTGACTACCTTTCAATGTTTTAAATACTCCTGGCACTGATAATAAGGATCATAATTTACCATAATGCCGCCATCATTATGGCCGCGCACGCAATTTTGGTGATTAGTCCCAATTAATTGAACTTCCCTAATCTTTTTAACTCCAATCTGGCACGTATCCCTTGTTTGGAAAAATCAACACTAAGTGCACTTCCAGAACCAGACTCCAGTACATGATTAAACATATAACCAGTCAGTAGTTAGTTGACTGCTAGGTATACTAATAATAGTCTGGGGTTCTGCAAATCTGGGCCTGGGCCTAAGCTACATTCCAGATATGGATTTCCCCCAGATTATTTTGATCATTATTTCATCCAGCACCCCCTTCTGCATATGAGTATTAATACATTCCTGCTATATCTACCTTCTTAGTTTTACACTAACTCACCGTGGGGGGACGTGAGAGAGAAAGTTCAAGTGTCCCTCCTTAAACCACAAGCCGAATGGAGTGTTACGAATAACGAAAGACTTGCTTCATTCATCCCACCGTACATCAACTGATATTTCGAGTCGAAATACGCCCTTCACTCAACAACCAAACCACTGCCATAAATCCTACACCACCAATATGTGTTACAATAAGAGGATATACTATCCTTAGAAGATCCGCCATTGCTTCTAACATAACACATGAGAACAAACGGCCGTTAATAGTTGAACAATCAAACGGCTTTCTTGATTTGCCTCATAAATCGCATTTTGGCATAATTGGGGTGGGGGGGGGGTGCCATTTACCAGCTGACAGCTAATGTTTGCCTTTTCAACCAACCCTTGAACTACTACGGGACGTTCTATTTAAAAGGGGGTGATTGATGTCTGTTGTCTCATTTGTCCAAGGAAAATTACTTAATACTCGCAAGTATGGCTGAATTACAAGGGGCAACGAAGCTTAAAAACGTCTTTTCGAAATGAAAACTTTTCATCTGGAAGCGGATATTTCTTTGAACTTATATGTTTATAACATTGGCTTAATAATCGTCGACGAATGAAAAAGATCAAATAAAATTTGCAGCCCCTAAGGCTAATAATTTATTATTAAACAAAACCGTTAAAACGCGGTCAACAACGTCACCTGAAAACGCAAATCAACAATCCCAACAAAACATTGGCATATACATGACTTATTGTTCATCTTGAGAATTTGAGGTCATGTATCAATGAAAAAGAACGAAAGAAAGAAAGAAATAAATCTATAAAACATCACTAACGAAAGAAAGAAAGAGAATAAAAATGAGACGACCGTCATCCGCCCTCCATCCCTCCTCCCTCTCACAACATCCTCACTCATAACTCCCCTCCCTACCCACGCTCCCTACCTCCCCGCCCTCCGCCCCCGCCCTCCCTCCTCCCATCCCTCCCATCCCTCCCTCCCGACCAATTCGATCCCTTCCTACCTTCCTTCTTTCCTTCTTATTCCTTCCTTCCTTTCCTCCTTCCATCCTTCTTCCCTTCCTTCCCGTTTCCTTCCTTCTGCCGGCCTGCTCTGTCCGTACTCCGTCTTCCTTCCTTCCTTCCTTCCTTCCTCCCGTCCTTCCCTCCGTCCTTCCCTCCTTCCTTCCTTCCTTCCTTCCTTCCTTCCCTTCCGTCCTCCTTTGCTTCCTGACTGTCATTACTTCTCCTTCTTTTTTCCCCGTTTTACAAGTCATTTTTATTTCGCCTCTATTTCCCCCCCCCGATCTAGACGAACCCTCGCTTTCTTGGCAATTCCACTACATTTGCAGCGTGTTTCTCTACTGCATCCGACGCTTTTGAAGATCATAATTTCATTCAAGCTTAGTAATGTATAAACTGAGACCAGAGATTTCCAAAGTAAATGGCACGTATTGCCGTTTCCCAAATACCGTTTGAACTCCTCTCATGCTCAGATCGAGCAGGTCGTGTCGCAGCACCTGTGGCAAGAGATATGCGCCCGGACGTCACAGGTCGCTTACAATTGTAAGCCATAGGCCTAGTAGCATCGCTTCAATTGACGGCGGCATATCCCTTTTTCCACACCCCCCTTCCCCACCCCGAAAGTACCAACTTGGTAAACAGAACCTCTCTCAGTTTCCTCACCCCCCCCCCCCCGCAACACACCAACTTCTTAAAACGAGTCTTTGACAAAGACTATAAACGCGGGGAGGGGATATAGGCAATAATTGCACTTTTTCGGTGAAAATGTTCGGCGTTTACAACGAGATATTTCAAATACAGTTTCCCTAAAAACAAATAGAAAGTTCTGATTTTGGTCCCTGATGTAAGGCTTTCATCAAAATATCCCCATCTGAACGGGATTACGCCTGAAAATGTTTTCTTTGGGTACAAAATTGAAATTTCTATTTCGTATAGGAGCAAATACGAAATTCGGCCTATGGTTTACATTGAATATAAGCAAATCAAAATCA
The DNA here is from genome assembly GCA_023653785.1 of Ophioderma brevispina. Lineage (NCBI taxonomy): Eukaryota > Metazoa > Echinodermata > Ophiuroidea > Amphilepidida > Ophiodermatidae > Ophioderma > Ophioderma brevispina. The sequence continues at coordinate 11,876 of JAMKCH010003568.1, read as the reverse complement.
CCTTTTTTCTCTATAGGTAATACATTTTGTCCATTAACCGAGGGTAAGAAATCTGTTAATCTTTTGAAATTACTAGTGATGACACATATTTGGGGGCCTCAAAAATCTCGCGTTGCATCTTTATACTGTAAGGTTCGTTCATACTACACTGCAACATGCGTTGCGGTATGCGGTAAGTGGCAGTGCTTGAAGGTCGTTTTCATACTAACTGCAACGTGCGTTGCGGTAGTTAGTTGCAGTGATTTTTTTTTTCGGTCTCTGTCCCGAGACTGCATTGGCAACCGAGTAAATTTATTGTTTAACCTGCAGCTGCAGCAGGTTTAGTTGAGTGTTGCAGCAAGTGATCGTATATCGGCACTAACGGCACAGTGCAGTGAGTGTATGAACGGACCTTTACGCTTATCGCAAGCCATAAAAGCCATAACGTATTGCCGCACGGTTTGCAACATTTTGCAACGCGTTTGCAACATTTCGGCAACGCGTTGCGACGAAGTAGCAACGCGTTGCGGCGTCGGCCATTGAATTGACGTATTTCTGTGACGTATGCCAAAATTAGGACCCCACTAAAATGTTTGGCAAAGTTTCTAGCAAGGCGTTGTGGAAACTCACAACGCGTTTCAAGCATTCACAACGCGTTACGACCGTCACAAACGCGTTTGCGACCTTCACAACGCGTTGCGGAAGGTTCACAAGGCCATAAGGGTCATAACGTATTGCAGCAACGCGTTGTGAGAAAGTAGCAACGCGGTGCGGCATTTTGGCAACGCGTTGCGGCGTCGGCAATCAAAATCATGCATTCTGTGCGTATTCAAAAAAAGATCCACAACGCGTTGCGGCAATCGTTATGACCCTATGGCCTTCACTATCGCGTTGCGAGCTTCACAACACGTTGTAAATTCACAACGCGTTGTGAAGGCCATAAGGGTCATAAAAGATTGCCGCAAACGCGGTTGTGAAATGTGCAAACCGTTGTGAGGTCGCAACGCTGTTGTGGATTTATATTTTTGAAATACGTCACAGAAATTCATGATTTTGATCGGCCGCACCGCCCACGCGTTGACGAAATGTCGCAACGCGTTGCCGAAATGTTTGCAACGAGTTGCCAAAAATGTGAAACGCGTTTGCGAATACGTGTGCTTTTATGGCTTGCGCTAAGCGTTAAAGGTCCGTTTCATACCTCACGGGCACTGTGCGGCCGATATTCTCGATCACTTGCTGCAACAACTCAAACCTAACCTGCGGCAGCTGCGTTAAAATAATAACTCGGTTGATGAATGCAGATACTGGACCGAGACCGAGAACTGCAAACTTACCGCAACAACGTTGCAGTGTAGTATGAAAGAACCTTCAAGCACTGGCAACTTACCGCAAACGCATGTTGCAGTGTAGTATGAAAGAAACCTTAAAGATGCAACGAGAGGATTTTGAGGGCCCCCCAAATATTGGGTCATAATAGGGTAATTTCACATAGATTAGACAGATTTTCTTTAACTTGTTTATGCTACAGTAAATGTCTTAAAAAGAAGAAAAAGGTGGATTTTGATTGCTTATATTTCAATGATAAAACATAGGCCGAATTTCGTATTTGCTCCTAACGAAATTAGAAATTTCACAATTTTTGTACCAAAGAAAATTTCTCAGGCTTAATCCTTGCAGATGGGGATATTTTTTGTGAAAGCTTACATCAGGGACAAAAATCAGAACTTTCATTTTGTAGGGAACCTGTTTGTATTGGAAATCTCTCGTTGTAAACGCGATAACATTTTCACCGAAAAAGTGCAATTATTGCCTATATCCCCTCCGTCTGCAGATTTATAGTCTTGTCAAAGACTCGGTTTTAGAAGTGTGTGTGTGGGGGGGGGGGGGCGGTGAACTGAGAGAGGTTCTTGTTACCAAGGTGGTCCTCGGCGGTGGGTGGGGGGGGGGGGTGGAAAAAGGAGATATGTCCGTCAATTGAATCGATTGCCCTAGGCCCTAGTGTTTACTATTGTAAGCGGACTGGGAGTCCGGGGATATTATCTATTGCCCACAGGTGATGTAGGACACCAAATGCTCGATTTGAGCATTGAGGGAGTTCCAAACGGTATTGTGAACTTGCTACGGCATGTATTTGGAAATCTCTGCTCAGTTATACAGTTACATATCTTTGAATAAATTATTGTATTCATAAATACGTCGGGATTCAGTCGAAATAAACCCCGCTGCAAAATAGTGTTAATTTCCAATTAAGCGCGAGGGTCTTATTCTAGACTGGGACTATAGCGGAGAAAATAAAAAAATGGTGGGTAAAAGGTGTCAAAACATAAGGCATTAAGTGAAGTACGTGTAATTAAGTGAAGTACTTAAGGGAAGGTAAGGAAGGAAGGAAGGAAGGAAGGAGCGAAGGAGAGGATAGGAAGGAAGGAAGGAAGTAGGAAGGAAGGAAGGAAGTGAAGGAAGGAAGGAAGGAGGGAAGGAAGGAAGGAAGGAAGGAAGGAAGAAAGTAAGTCAGGAAGGAAGGAAGGAAGGAAGGAAGGAAGTGAAGGAAGGAAGGAAGGGAAGGGAGGAAGGGAGATAGGGAGGGAGGGAGTGATGGAGGGAGGGTCTTTCTTTCTTCTTGCTTATTTCTTTCTTTCTTTCTTTCTTTCGTCTTTCATTCGCTTTCTTTCTTTCTTTCTTTCTTTCTTCTTTTTTCTACTTTCTTCTTTGTTTCTTTCTTCTTTCTTTCTTCCTTCTTCCTTTCTTGCTTTCTTTCTTTCTTCTTTCTTTCGTTCTTTCTTCTTTCTTCATCTGATGACAATGCCGTCAAATTCTCAAGATGAACAATACAACATCGAGAGTATGCAATGTTTTTGTTGGGATTGTGATTTGTCGTTATTCAGTTTGACGTTGTTGACCCGGTTTTTAACGGTATTGTTTATAATAATTATAGCTTAGGGGTTTACTTTGCAAATTTATTATGATCTTTCATCTCGTCGACGATTTAGCCATGTTCTACAACATATAAGTTCAAGAACTATCCGTTCCAGCATAAAAGTTTTCAGTTCGAAAACAAACTTTTTAATCTTCAGTTGCTGTAATTCACATAATTAGCGAGTATGAAGTTATGTCTCATAAGTGAGACAAAATCAGACATTTCAATCAACCCCTTTAAAATAGAACGTCCCGTCGGGTATTACAAGGTTTGTGTGACAAGGTCAACAGTAGGTCAAGCGGGTTAAATGGAATTTGCATAAATTGCGATTTATAAAAGGCAAATCAACGATAGCGTTTAGATTTTTTTTCACTATTTAACGGCGTTTGTTCTCATGTTTATGGTTAGAAGCAATGGGATTTCTAAGATGTATATCCTCTACTGGTAACCATATTTGTGTGGATTATGGCAGTGGAAGGGCCCGTACGTATTTCGACTCGAATATCAGTTTGATGTTACGGTGAAATTGAAAAGCAAGTCTTTCTGTTATTCGTAACACTCCATGGCGGCTGGTAAAGGAGGGACACTTGAACATTTTCTCTCTCATGGCCCCCCACGGTGGTAGTTGTAAAAACTAGAATGTGAGAGAATAGAAGGAAGGTATTAATACTCATATGCAGAATGTGTGTGAAATAATGATCAAATAATCGGGGGGAAATCCATATCTGGAATGTAGCTTCGGCCCAGGACAGATTTTGCAGAACAGACTTAGTTATTATAGCCTAGGTCAAATAACTACGACTGGTTTATCATGTTTATATCATGTATGGAGGTGCTGGTTCGGAAGTGCCACTTCAGTGTGGATTTTTTACAACAAGGTGGATAGGCCAAGATTGGGTTAAAAGATTAGGAAAATGGTCAATTACTTGGGGCTAATCACCAAAATTGTTGTCGGCCATAATGTTGGGATTACTGGTGAATTATGCTCATTATTATACCAGTATGCTAGTGTTAATTGGAAAGGTAGTCAAGCAGGGTATTTGTGAAACACTAGGGGCCTAGGTTTTCTCCCTTGGTGACCTGCATACAGGAGGCTGGGTCCGATTTCTGTGTATAAAAAGGTTTAATTTTGATGGAATGGCCTTCACCAAAAACTGCATCTGTAAAGGGGAGTTTCGGGCCCTATCAATCCGTTTTGATTGTGGACAGGTAGAAATATGATTTTTTGTGAGAACCAAATAGGAATACTGTATACAAAACAACTTTTAAATGTTTGGTCGACCAACATGGATGCAACACTTTCGCTCATAACTCCCCAAACCAAAAAATCCTTTTGTATAATTTAATGAATTTAAAAAAAGAAAAAAATTAGCTTTCTCTGATACCAAATTTCGGACCAATTCGGGTACACAGCGGTTTGACCCCATACAAACTCTCTTTTTTATTTTTAGAACAATTTTAAGCGTGGCGACACCAATTTTGAACAAACGGTGATACTATAAGTAGGGACATGAAAGAGCATCATCTCTACGAAAATCCAGACAAATTATGAGGGAATCTTGCCATATAGGACTACAAAGGTTATGATTTGTAGTATAGCCGCCCTCCTCTATATGCCCATTATCCATAGACAAACGTGGAAAAACTAGAGGAAAGGGGCATTTGTGATCCACAGCCTCGTCCCCCGACTTACCTAAAAATGTTGAGATGTTTTATATCATCTTGAACCGGTAGCCTTATGTAATCCACGTGGTGCCTAATGTTACATGCTAATTCGGTCGCATCTGTAAGAAATTCGCAATTTTGTATTTGCTGTCCGTAAACGGACAACTTACAGCACAGTAGCCTATGGACTGTGGGAACGAGCAGCAATTGCTATACAACATAACCGCAAGAGGGGATCAGGTCTTCAAATTTTGAGAATACGCTTTTCTCCAGGATATTAGTGATCAATGAATAAAAACAGAAGGTGCTGAAATCACGAAATGAACCTTTAAGAAAAATCGTATTGGCCCGCAATGAAAGGTCGTAAGATTACTCAGAATGTGGTTAGTGGACTAAAATATTCCACATCATGTCAAAAATGTGTCGCCGACAATATTTTTTGTTTTATTCGGGTTTGTCATAATAAGCGAGACTTTTCAAACCGCGGTACCCACTCGGGGTATAGCCCACCTTCGGGTATAGCCCACTCCCAATTTTTAAAGAAAAATACAGCGAGCTAGCATTACACTTCGGGTATAAAGCCCAGGTGGTTAATTTTAGATTCCACGAAAAACAAATTGTGGCAGTAATTACACAAAACAAAATCACATTTTAAAAACTTGGGCAACTATCTATAGAGATATTAAAGTAGAGCCAAAACATTGGGATGGCTTAAGGTTTGCTATAATAAATCTTTGAGGAATGTGATGGAAAATTGAACTAAATGTTTTTAATATCTGCTACAACTAAAGTGTACATTAAATGTATTGGTGAAATATATGCTCTTGAAATAATATTGCAATTTGTAATCGATATTTGCTCCCAAGTTCTAGCCCCTCCCGGGTATAAGCCACCCCTATTTTGAAGTAAAAACTTCCATTTAGGGGGTTTTGGCTTATACCCGAGGTGTACGGTAATTCAGCCAAATGTATGGGTCGAAGATAGGAGTGCAAAAAATATTGGCGGACACGTATGAAGCCCAATATTTTAAAAACTATAGCGAGACCAATAAATATTTGGCGCAAAAATCATCAAATTTTATCATTATATGCGCAGGATCCGATATTATCACATGATCGGACACCTCAAAGCAATGATAATAAAAGGAAGAATACCCGTTCAACAGCAGAGTTAGTTATGGGTAACCGAACCCGAGGTCAACCACAACTCAGATTTATCCAACTACTGACTGTCTAGGTTCTGGAACCATACACACTTACGCAGAGCAGTGCTTGTTGTTAATTATAATTGCACATCGTGGTGCAATGCCACAGTGCGATTAGTGCGTTACGAAAACCACTGCCACAATATCTTAAAAAATACGGGGCATCGTCATGCAACTCGTCAAAGCAAATGCTCTCTTTTCATTAGGTTTGAAGCATTTAACACTATTTTTGGCAAGTCCGCTTGATTCTTGCATACTAATATTGGAGGTCTTTTTTCGGCGGCTAACAGAAATTATTATGCATCTGTGGTGCAATACCAACAGTGCGATTGCGGCGTTACCGCCAACACTGCACAATACGCAAAAATATTGGGCATTCGGTCATGCCAAACTAGTCAGCCAAATAATCTGTTTTTACCTAGTTTTGAGCCATTTTAAAACATTTTTGGAAGTCGGCTTCTTCTTGCATAATTAATAAATTATGGATGACTTTATTCGGCTGATAACAGAAATATCGCCCTCGCCAATTAAAATATCAGGCTCGTCTAAGACTCGCCCCGAATTTGATCTAGGCTCGGCGATAATTTTCTGTTATCAACCTCAGCCATCCAATATTATATAAGTACAACCATTGCTGCTTCTGCATGAGTGGTGGGGTTAAGGGGAATTTCGTGTTCCACAGTCTCGTCCCCCCGACTTCCTCAAAAAAACGTTGAGATTTTGTATATCATCTGAAACTGCTTACATTAGTAATCCATGAGTACCAAATGCCTACGCGCACATTCGGTCGGATCGGTAAGAAATTCGCCAGTTTTGTTATTTTTCTGTCGTAAATGCACAGAAATTAGAGCAAAAGTGCCTATGAGGACCGGTGGGAACGGCATTACTCATTAACACAAAACTGCAAAGTCGGGATAACCTAAAAAGTTGTGAAAAACTTTCTCAAGGGATATCTAGTGAAAAAATGATTTAAACAGAAGGTGCGGGAATCACGAAATGCACCTTAAACGTACAATGCTGCTCTGCGGAAGTGTGTATGGTTCAAGAACCAGAGGTCAATAGTCGATAAATTAGTGTTGACCTCTGGTTTGGTTACCAGAAACCAACTGATAGTATTTACTAGCTGTTGTGATGTGTTTTGGAAATCCCCATTCCAGCTAAGCCATTTATATATGTTGTTGAGGTTTTCTCAAATATTTTTTTTTCTGTGTAGGCCCATGAGGTTGCAATTCAGTGGTATGGCTGTTGGCTTGTACCACTCTAGAAGCACGGGGATGGAAGGTATATTTTACCAAATATTATCAATATTGTAACCCTCGGTGCTAGCCGCGGCGGGTTATACGGTAACCATGTATGAATAGGCGTGATCGATTGTTGTAACTTGTATGTGTTTTTAATCAGGGTCTTTATTTGATCCACATGTTGATAAATTTTGTTGGTGGGTTAAAGGGGGGGGGGGGGTGGGATCTGAGTCCAAGACCTCTGAGGATTCTCCGAAATGGTTTGGTGTCATTTGGTGCAGTTAGGAGCTGTTTGGGGGCTTAAAAGCACTAAAATTCATGAATTGTTGAGGTCATTGGCTTTGCAGCGGTATTTTTATGGTGGGATGGTGAAGGTCATAGGATTCAGGCAAAGGATTGGCTGTGTCCTATTGGACCTCAATCGTGCGATCCTCTGTTCTTACCTCAAAACTGGAAAAAGGCCGGGTCCCACTAGCTGGTAATCTCATGTAAAGTTCACCTCTGACTGAGGTTGGCAATAAATTTCAGTTTTATTGGAAGAGTAATGTAAATTCCATTGCAAAATGTTTGAACGAAAAGTGGACATCTTCCATCCATAAATTTCCGAATGTTTTAAGATCTATAAAGATCTTGCAACTCAAACAAAATTAGCCATTTTCTTTGCATTAGTTGATTTATGGCTGTGAGATCTGTTGAAATAATTGTGTGGTTTTCAACAGTGTACGTAACCAATTGATTGGTTAGGGAGTTTCCAGGTTGTGGGAACGACTAACATATTTTTTTAAATGGAGCCTACTTTTTCCGGATTTAATTGTAAATTTCATATGCCTGAACTCGAGCAAGTCATGAAATGGAACTTCACTAAATTGAAAGAAAAAGAGTAATTTTGTTTTTAACTCTAAAGTAGAGACTGGCAAGTCGGTATGCATGCCAAATTTACTGCCTCGTAATCTCTTACTAAGCCAGTGATAGGTTTCTTTTTAATTGAGTACAGCTGCTGTGACCTTACCCAAGTCACATGATGTTTAAATTTGTTGTGTTTCGGGAGGGGAGGGTACCGGCGGGTGGTAATTTACTGAGTCGCAAACGGCCATGCCAATTATAATAGGCTGGCTCGGAGATTTCCCAATGCGGGCGCACTCAATTTCAAACAATCATTTATTGTGCAGAGGCTGTCCCCAAATATAATTGTGTGAAATAACAAGCTGAAATCAAAACCTTGAATCTAGAAAAATCATGAACGGTGTGAAAAATTCCCGATCCCATGATATTTTTGTATATTAAACGGTATCCGATGCACTTTATATGTGCATTTGGTGTACAACTCAGGTTGAAATTAAGTCATTTGACTATCTTTAGTCTAGAGATTTTTTTAATATTACTACACAAAAAATTAGATTTCAAAAATCTCCGGGAGTCAGCCTTAATTTAATTTGCTGTGGGCATGTAAACATTGTTCAGGGCATGCAAATGTTTGTGTTTATTCAGCCCATTTTTTTGAGGAAAAATCTCAGTTGTGCATCGAACTTATTTTCTAAATCGAGGAGTGGGAGTCCTTAGTGGGAGTCCGGTCATTTGGACTTGTAAGGAATTTGCATAGTGCCTATGATGTAAGTTATCTGCATTGTTTAAATGTAAAGTTGTGTACATTTGTAAGTGTAATTGTGTCAGAACAATTGAATAATTTGAATTATAAAAAAAGGTAAGAATTGAATTGGTTCTTTGCTAGAAAATATTATTCATAAAACAAGTGTGTGTACTCTTAGTATTCTAACTTATGACAAATTCATTTATGAAATGAGGTTGTTGAATAAAAATTTATATGAATTATTTAGGGTGAAAGGACAATTATTGATCAGTTTGAAAAAAATTAAAATAGTTTTGCCTTGTATTTCTACTCCAAAAGGTCTTGGATCTTTCTAATTAAGAAGTGAAATCTCAAAAAGCCAAGCATGCCAGAAATTTGAAAAAGCAGTCGGATGGGCCGGGCTCCCTCTGTTACAGCGTTTTCCAGTCAAACCGCGTGGGCCACACCCAACGGATCGTTTGGCACAACAGCCAGTTATGACTGAGTCTAGAAAAAGTTTCTTTCAAGTTGTAGTTTTTGATGTTGCAATGCCCAGAAGAAGCCGTGAAATCGTAATACTACTATTGTGAAAAAAAGTTCAATGAAAGGTAAGCAAAAACCTAATTCATTAAATTACAATCCAACTTAAAGGTCATTCAATTTAAGTGTAGTTATGTTTTCAGTGGTGGTGCCACTGGGGGTGGGCATGGGGGGTTCCCCCTAAATTTTTTTCTTGCCCCCCCTAGTTTTCCATTCCCCGGCCGAAAGCAAAATGATGGGTTTTTGGCAAATATCATCGCGATTGGGGGACAACAAATCACCAAATTTGGGGAAAAATCAGCGATTTTGGGCCAAAAAAATTGGTTTTTAAAAATCTCCCAAATTTTGATATTTTTTTTATTTTTTGCTTTTTTTAATTTTTCCCACTTTCCCCCAAAAAAAAAAAATTCACTTTTCCCCCAAAAAAATTTCCACTTTTCCCCCGTTCCCCCCCCAGAAAAAGAGGTCAGGCCCCGCCCCCCGCCACTGTATGTTTTATACTTGATAGGCATATGAGCACCTGGCACTTGCATACATCACCAAGGTTTGAGGGAAACAAACTTGAGTTTTTATGGTAGAGAGCCCCATAATGGCATCTGCCAATTGCCCTATCACTTACTCGGCTAATATATACAGTAGCACTCAAACAAAGGAAGTTGGGATGGAATGTGCTACTAACAATCAAATGTCTATAAGCATCAGGGGCGGATCCAATTTGAAAAACGGTCAAAGGCTTGAACGCTGAACTTGGTTCAAAATGGGGATGATTTTGCAGATTTGAAGAATACGGGAGGGCGCACCCCCTTCCGCAACTCCTCCTTAAGATCCGCGCATGCATTGTTCTCATTATTATACAAAGAACACATTGTTCTACAAAGAAACATTTTGTTTAGCTTTTGTTTAGTTGACCCACTGTCATCTCAAATAGATGCAAGAAAATACATAATGAGTTTGCTTGTGCATGTAAAAATTTGTTCAGGGCATGCCAAAGTTTGTGTTATTCAGCCCATTTTTTGCGGAAAATTCGTTGTGCATGAACTTTTATTTTCTAAATCGAGGAGTGGAGTCACTCATAGTTGTAGTCCGTCATGACTTGATAGGATTTTGCATAGGCCTAATGATGTTAAATTTTCTGAATTGTTTACAAGGTAAGCTGTGTTACATTTGTAAGTGTAATTGTGTGCGAACACTGAATTAAGTTGAATAAAAAATGTAGAAATTGATTTGGTCTTTGCTAGAAATTCTTCAAAAACAAGGGTGGTTACTCTTAGTATTCCTAACAAAATTATGAAAATATTCATTTGAAAATGAGTTGTTGAATAAAAATTATATGGAATTAGTTAGTTGAAAGAAAATTATTGATCAGTTGAAAAAATTAACATAAGTTTGCTTGTATTTCTCTCCAAAAGGTTCTTGGATCTTTCTAATTCAAGAAGTGAACTAAACATCCAAGCATTGCCAGATTTGAAAGAGCAGTCGGATGGGCCGGGCTCCCTCGTACAGCGTTCCGTCAACCGCTTGGGCCACACACAACGGATCGTTCTGGACCACAGCCCATTATTTACTGGAGTCTAAGAAAAAGTTCTTCAAGTTTTTGATGTGCAAGGCCCAAGAAGGAAGCGGAACTCGTATACTCCTATGTGAAAAAAAAGTTCAATGCAGGTAAGCACTAATCCTTAATATACAAAACCACTTAAAGGTATCAATGTAAGTGTTTATGTTTTCAGTGGTGGATGCCAAGGGGGGGGGCATGGGGGGTTCCCCCTAATTTTTTCTGCCCCCTAGTTTGCCCTCCCCCGGCCGAAAGAAAAAGTGAGGGTTTTTGGCCAATATCATGCGATTTGGGGCCAAAAATCACAAAATTTTGGGGAAAATCAGCGATTTTGGGCCAAAAATTGGTTAAAAATCTCCAAATATTGTACTTTGCCAACCCCCAGAATGTCAGTTTCCCAAAAAATTCACTTTTCCCCCAAAAAATTTCACTTTTCCCCATTTGTCCCCCCCCAGAAAAAGAGTCAGCCCCGCCACTTATGTTTTTCTACTGATAGGCATATGAGCAACCTGGCACTTGCTACACACAAGTTTGAGGAAAAACTTGAGTTTTTATGGTAGAAGCATAATCATATTGCAATGCCCATTCACTACTCTGCTATATATACATGTAGCACTAAAACAAAGGAATTTGGGAATGGAATTTGCCCAACATCAAAGTGTTATCCACATAGGGGGGATCCATATTAAAAACGTCAAAAGCTGAAGGCTGAAACTTGTTCAAAATGGGCTGATTTTGAAGATTTTGCAGAATTACCCGGAGGCGCGAACCACTCGCCCCCCTCCTTAGATCCGCGCCTGACATGGTTCTACAGTATTCTACAAAGAACACATGTTCTACAAAGAACATTTTGTGCCTTTGTTTAGTTGACAAGGATTCCTCTCCAATAGATGCAAGAATACATAATGAGTTTGAGTTGGTGTTTTAAAGTCTGGTTCATCCATTGCTGCTGTGGGCCTAGTCTTCTGGAGTGATTTGTTTTTGCGCCGTATGTAGATGCGAGCCAATCATTCTCATAAACATTATGAGGCTTATGATCAGTTTGATGGAGTGTCTAGTTTGTGGCCGTATGTAAGGGAAACTGGTTCCAGTGGGCTTTATGTGTTTATTTTCTATTTGTATTGTATTCCAATATACTTAACCCTTTATCAAAAAATCGATGGTGACAATTTTTTTGACGCATTTAAATATTATTTATGCAAATTAATATGACG